>JAXFYN010000385.1:21481-281505 GCA_036172215.1 Camellia granthamiana | reverse complement strand
CCGCACCAAAGGGGGGCGTGGCCGTGTGGGGAGCAGCTCACAGGCTCCAGTTGCATGGGATGGTGAGTCGGAGGCGGGGACGGAGTCATTTGCGGAGGAGGCCGGGGATAGCTCGGGCTCGGGCTCTGACAGTGACAGCTCCGACGATGCTCCTGTGCTTCTGCCCAGGAAGAGGGCGAGGATGGATCCCCCGGCGCGAGGCCATTGATGATGATCACAGACTTCTGCTGTTTTTCTTTCATTTTCTTTTCTTGTACTTTTCTCTTTCTGGTAGATAGGGTACTATGTACTGCCGCAGGCAGATTTTTGTCTTTCTCAAACTTATGTACTTGAACAGATTATGAAATGGGACAAACTTTTTACCTGAAAAAGAATGTTATACCTGCACATATCTGCATTTTTCATACTTTGCACTGTATGGCATCATATTACACCTCAAATGTAAATGACATTGATCTGTTGTCTGACAATTGAACACTTGCGCTGTAATAATCAAATAACCAACCAACTAAACAGCAAAACAGCTCATACAAACCACTGCTCAATCTGAACATACAGCCCATACTCCGCTGAGGACTAATCTGCTGGGGATTGATCTGCATTTGGCCCATAACTCAGTATTCGGTTCATTCTGCACACAGCAAACTCTGAACAGATAGCCCCAATCTGATGAGACAGATCACAAAGCTGACACGGTTGCAGTTGAAACACACTCGGATGTCCCAAATTTTCCCTTTCCTTCTCTTGCTTTGCACGGATGTAGAGAATGGCACGGCATTCTGAGCACAGACGATTTTGAGGTAAAGAGAGGTTTTTTCCTTTTGACTTGGGTATCGAGCCTACAACCGGACACCGCCGGAGAACTCGAGTACAGAAAGTAAAAGGCACACGACCTAAGCACAACGAGACACACTCGAAAAGACTCAAAACTAAGTTGAGACTAACAAACCAGAAGACACGACACGGACGTGTTTGAAAACAAAAGATCTTGAGGAGCCAATCCTTCCGGGCAAGTTTCCCACCCTCTCTGATTTGTATGATTCTCACGCCACTCGGCCCTCAAACTCGGTTTTTCTCTCAAAACCTTCTTGCTCACTTTTCTCTCGACTTACACCTCTCTATTCTTTATTCTCTCATTTTCCATCCCTTCCCAGGGTGATTGATGGATGAATAGGAAGCGGCAAATTCGTGCCGAATACAGCTAGCTCACGGCTATTTCTTCTGATAGATAAAGTGCTTTCCTGGCAGGCGCGTTGATGACAAGGGAGAGACAGAACACCTGGCTCAAACTGTGCCCCTGGTTCATTACTTTGACCATTTTTTGTTTTCTTTCTAAAACAATTTTGATCAAAATGAACGTCAGATTAACATGCTTGTTCAATTTTTGATTTGAAAATCATGCAAGTCAGGCCGTAAGCACTGAAAGTTTTCCTTTTTGGGTCCAAACATGGTCCAATTTTGAAAAATGGAATAGTTTTCGAGAAAATAGTCAACCTCAGTAAAAATTTTCAAAAACTATTTTCGCAAACGGTCAATGCTCGACATGGCGCGGAACCTACCCTCGAGATACGCAACCTCGGATCGGAGGCAATTTGGGAAAGTTGCCCCTTGCTTGAAGGGGGGGAAGAGGGCAACGGAAAGTTGCCCCTAGTTTGGGCGGCAACTCAGGGCAACTTTATGGCGATATGAGGCAACGGAAAGTTGCCCCTTGCTTGGATGATGCCGCGGCATGCTCATCGATGATTGATCGCAACCGGATTCTCGTGCACGGAGAGGACGAAGGTGGCCACAAACAATATATGGACACAGTCACCTTGACAGCATTGGTGGTTGGACTTCAGGAGGAAGTTGATCACGTAGCTCCAGTTGTTGCAACCGAGACATCGGATTCGGAGGAGGCAAAAGTAATCAAAACCATGACATGGCCTGAGACGCTATGGAAGCGTTGGGGGCTGGACTTCAGAATGAAGTTGCCTACGTATCCCAAACATGGGAATCAAGCCTTACGTAGTTCCGGTTAGGTACACTCGGGTATTTTAACCTTCACTGTTTAGGCTCTAATTTTTGCCAAGGCGCCTGTTGCAGGTTTTCGACCTTGCGAGCTCTGTTTTTCTTTCTTCCCTTTTTTTTTCTTTTCATTTCTTTTTTTTCTTTCTTTTGCATTTTTTTGTCTTCTTTTTTTTTCTTTTCTTTTTCTTCTTTTTTCTTTTTTTTTGTTGTTCTTCTTCTTTTCTTGCTCTAACTTTTGCCTGGGTCGCCCTTCCGGGTTTTCGGCCCAGCGAGCCTCTCAAGGGTAAAAGTGTAGCTTGGTCCATGCCAAATGGTTGTAGGGTTTCAAAGCCATCCGTATCCAGGAGAGTGGCTGTTGATTTGCAAGAGGACTCATCTTCAGCTCTTCGAGCATGTCTGACATCTTTGCCCCTAGTTCAAAGGGTACTGCTGTTCTAGCTTTGCAAGCTTCTTCTGATGAGGTCTGACCTTCTTGATCTGACTTTGGTGCCTCTTGTTCGAGGGCTGCTTCAAATCTAGCCACACAGGCCTCACATTGTAGTTGACTGTTGAACCTTCTGAATTCAAGTCAAGGTTTGGAAGCGAAGGGGTTGAGTCTAGAGGCTGAGAGCGATCCTAGGCTGCACAATCTCAGGAGCGATTCCACACAGGTCTTCGCAGGACCGCGCAAAACATTTTGTTTTTGAAAGTTTTTAAGAAAGCGACAAATCGCTCGTGCTGAAGACAGTGTAGGATCAATCTGGATCAAAGCCAGGGTCCTTCTCAGTACCCACGTTGACAGGCATGATTTCATTCATTAAGGGCTTAGCACGTCTCTCTTTCTCTCAGGATGATCAAAGTTTTGCAAATCCCGAGGAATTCCTCCCTCTTTGTTTTCACGGCAGTGTTCAAAAAGGTTTTGAAAAACTTAGGTCAATGCAACGAGTCCAAGGCACAAGAGAGTAGGTAGAAGGCACTACCGTTCCACCCACAAAGCAAGCATAAAAACGGAATAGCCGCAGCTATTTTATTCCAAAACCCTGATTGCAACCGGCTCCTTGACTGAGACAGACTCAAAAGGAAAAACAACTAATTACAAAACAAAACGGTGTTTGAGGCAACAACCCCGAGATCACCTGGTGTTCTATACAAGAGAGATTGACTCATTACAATTAGACAGACCCTTAAACAAAAGGACTGACTCAAAACAATGAGACAGACTCAAGATAAAACAAAAGACTGACTCGACACCCAAGTCAGGATTGACAAAACTACTATAGATCGATGCTCAAAAATGCGTGCCAAACGCTGCACCCAAAAATGTTCCTAATACTGCCCTCAGGCGGTTCACCTTCTGATCACATACTTGCGGTATCTGTGTCCTCGATATCTGTATCCTCACATTCCAAGAACTCTGTAGTGACTGATTTGGCCGAGGTAGGCGGGAGGATAACCTTGTTGTCAATCAAATCCTGTACCTCGTGACGGAGGCGGAAGCAATTGTCAGTGGGGTGGCCAGTCTGCTGATGGTACGCACAGTACTGAGTGGCGTCATGGCCTGCTGGAAGGGGTTTAGGGAGCGGCCTAGGATCGAGGGGTGTAAGATGCCCCTTTTTGGCCAAGATCAGGAGTGCCCTAGACAAAGGCGTGTAGAGAGGGTGGAAGACCCCGGCGCCCTCAAGGCAGGTACTTCGAAGCCTGAGCACTTTTGCTAGATGAACTAGCGAACGGGTCAGCGGGTGCGGCTTTGGATTTCTGATTCTTTCCGGATGCAAGGCTGGGAGCGGGAAGAACTGTTTTGGCTTGACGGGGCCTATCCCGGTTCTCCGACTGACTGGAACTGCCCTCGGGCGGGGTGGGGAAAGCGTCTCCCACAGCTTTTATCACAACTGCAGATACCTGTTGCTTGTTCATTCCCCCGGCTTTCAAAGCCTCTACTGCCCACAACAGTTGTTCGATAGGGTCGGCATCTGCCTTCGTCTTACCTTTGTTTCCGGCCTCAGCCTGGTCTAGAACTTGGTTTGCTGTGTCGTTGCCACAGTTGGAGACCATCTCCGGTTGGCTGAGCTCAATCACAATTCGTCCCAGTAGCGGGGCTCCTGGGGTATAAAGCCTCCGGCATACGGTGCGGCTGGTGGCGAAACAGACATCCCATAGGCGAGATCCGCTACGGATCTTTGAAGATCACCTATCATTCCCATTATTTCAAAAGCAGTAGGCTCACGAGCCTGATATAGGTGAGGGGTCCAAATTGGGTGTGCGGCAGGCGACCTGGGCGGATGCGGCATGTCAACAGTAGCCTCATCTTGTGGGGTGGTTCCTTGACTTATTGCGGCCGTCATGACCACAATTTCTTCTGAGTTCTGCGTCATGTTCGGTCTTGCCTCAGCAAGGAGAAGACACTAGCTATCCTGACTCAACTCTCTGAATCTCTGAACTGAAACGGAAAACAAGCAGCATTTCAGCCCCAAACAGATCAAACACGGGTGTAGTCGAACGACTGCATTTTACTACTGAACACTGTTCCTCGAAGTTACTGTCCCAAATCTGAATCTGACAACCGCAGATGTAACTGATTCACAACAATACTGATACTGGTGCCCTCAGGTCTGATGCCCAGACTCGCAAACTGGTATATGCATTCCCTGTAGAGATACACTCTAAAGGCACATAGCAAGTAGATGAGAGCCAATACACCCCTATGTTGGGGTAGGGTTTCCCTGTCCTATTTTGTCAGGAGCTAGGGTTTCACTACGCACGCAGCGGTTTCAAACAACTTAGCATCGGGTAAGCAACCTGTCCTAGTTTGGAATGGTCACTATGGATTCCGATATGCACTAGGTCGAATGGTCAAAAGAGGGTGCCCCGGTAAAACCGGGGTTTGTGTTCCCATATTGGCAGAGCCCGCAACCGGTCAGCCTTACGGACATGCCTTGACAAGACAAGCCTCCGGCAAACCGCTCAGGAATAGCAGATGGCCAACACGGTGTCCTAGGCGCACCAATGCACATGCAATGCAAAAAGACACATAAATGAAATCAAAATAGGATATCACGAGTTCGAGTCAAGCTCTCTAAACTCCCCAGCAGAGTCGCCAGAAACTGTAGCACGTCCGCGGGGGGGACCTCGCGCTACAGTTCGGACTCTCCTTTTTGTGTCGCGGTTCTAAATCTGAACCAAAGAGTCCAAATCCGGCAAATCGTTTGAGAAAACAGATTTTTGAAAAGTAGTGCCAAACATGGACTGCTTTGCCAGATTACAGAGTCGCCACCTAAATATTTTTTAATTGGGAAATTTAGGAAACCCTGACTCGGTGCCGAAGGCCACGTGTCCGTCATCACCAAAGTGGTCTTGGCTCGGGAGCTTGGGTACGATCGGGGAAGGTCAGCTATGAGCACCCCCTTTCGCCCAGTCCGAAGACCGGCCTCTACTAACCGTGATATCCGATTTTGAAAACATTACATGCTCTTATTCCAATTATTAGCCTAGAATTACTATGTTATGCGCGCAGCAAACAAGTATAGACTAGATTGCCTAATTTGGAAATAAACATTGCATATCCGTTGGTTTTGAAAATGCATTGGAATTTGCTACTCGCAAGTAGGCTAAAATGCGGATTTCAACGAGTTGTTCCAACTCAGGCAATCCAACCTCCACCCACAGGCATTTAAACAGTTTATCTCATGTAAGCACTTAGCCGCATGGTAAGCATGCTGTCATGGCAACATCCACACGCAGGCGGTATGCTAAAGCGTAAAATACTTACATCGTACTCCGTGCCAAAAACAGTAAACTGGTTAGCAAACATGCATGACCTATTTCATGTTAAGTGGCTAATGCAACACAGGCATAGATGCAATCTAGAGTAGGCTCGGCTAACCCTAAACATGGCACATGAAATGCAGCAACTATCACGTATTCAATTTGGAATTGAAAGTACGATGCAGTTTGTATGATGTACCGAGCCCGATGTATGTAAACAAATGCATGAATGCACGCATGCATTGCATAAGGTATGCTAAAACAAGTATGCCCTAACCTACCATTGTAAGCAGGTAAATAAAAGGGATAGAAAGAAGTGGGGATTGGAAGACATACACCCACTCACACACACTTATTACAAATTTGCCCTCGCTCAGAGGGGCTAAAAGAATAATACAAATTAATTAACTACGCGAGCAAATTAATTATTACAAATTGACTAAATTAATTAGACAAATAATTAATCTATTTAAAACAACAAATGCCTCGGGAGGAGGGTCCAAATGCGTCGCGCGCCCGGGATTCGCTCGGAATCGCACTGTCATGCAAGTGTGCCTCTGTTTCCCCTGCTATCCTCCTCTGAAAATTGCCAAAGTCCCAGGAGTGCCTCTCAGGGCGTTGGGGAGTACTACCGGCTGAGGCAGAGCATCACCGGCTGAATTATGTGGCCACCGGCACTCAATGAAGCTATCGGCTGCCAAATTACTGCCGGTCGGCACAAAATTCCTGCAGGACCTGCAGACCACAGCAGCAGAGGGGCAACAAAATGCATGGCAATGTGATTCAAGGTATTTATGCACTACACACACCCCTCATCATGTTATTGACTCAAAGAGGTATGTGTCTCGATTCCCGGACCACCAATCACGCGTTTCCATGCATGATGGCCCAAAGAACCGAGAATGCAATTTTGATTTCAAATGCATGCAAACCACATAGGCACAAAAGGGGTACCAAACCTCTATCAAACTCACTTCAAGAGGCTTGGTATGCATGTCAATATGGTGAAATCCTAAGTATGTCAACTAGGCATGCAATGTGGACAATGTGATACACTTATGCAAGCATGCAAACAAGCATATAAGGCAAACATGCAAACCAATGAAATGATGAACTTAGACATGAATTAGGCAACTCAAAATGGGCCTAAAATCAGTGGCCAAAGTGCCTAGAAAATGAGACCAAATGCACACGCACACATGCAAGTGTTAAGGCTCAAGACTTAGGCATACAAAAGCAACTCTCATGCACACTTAAAGAGACCAAACATGGGCAACTAGTATGCACTTAAAGCTCTGAAATTCAAGTTAAACGTGATGCCAAATCATGCAATGAAGCATGCCAAACAAAGCATGCAAATGGCCTAAGCTTCAAGGCGAGTCAATGGGGGTTTGAACCAAACCAAGACAAAGCAATTATGGCATGCATTGATCAACCCAAAACAGATTTTTAGCATGTCAAAACAGGCCCAAAGGACTACTTAGATGGCATCTAAGAGGCTCAAGTACAAAGGCATGCAACATGACCAAAACATGGAGTATTCAACTCATGCTTTTAAAGCATTAAAGAAGCAACTAAAGCATGCATACAAGCACACCAAAAAGTCTGAAATGGCATGCTAGATGGTTCCAAACTATCAAAAATGAAGCAAGCATGGCATGCTACACACTCATACTCTCAAGGCCAACAAGCCAAATGCAAAGGAGCTATATTAAACATGCCAAGATTGACCAAAATGCTTATGGACAGACCTAAAACATGGTAATATGAGCACAAAATCTTCACAAACACAAGTCTAAAACATGCTAGAGATGAAGGCATACCACCTAAGCATGTTAAGACATAAAGAGGAATTACAAGGCCATTATACCAAGCATGCATAAGGGACCTAAACCAACTTGAAATCATGTTATAACATGGCAATATAAGCATGAAAAACAAGTCAAATATGCTCAACACATGCTCAAGCATGAAGCTCCATAAGAGAGCAAATTTTGCCCTTTTCAAGGACATCAAGGGGAGGGGGTGGCCCTCTCCTTTTGGAGACTTTATGGCACCATCTCCACCACTGAAATCCCTCAAGCTTTCAGTGGTGGAGAGGCCCAAGCACCGAAGTCTCGGAGCTCTCACAAAATAGCACAAAAAGGGCCCTTTTCAAGGCCTAAAGGGGGGAAAACTTCCCCAAAGTACAAAACACTCTTGATAAACAATAAAGAGGGTTAAAAAACAGAACTTTTATGTGTTAGACACTAAGCACAAAAACAACTTTAAGCTAGGTAAAAACAAGGTGCAAAAATGGGGTAAATAAAGCAAGTTGCTTACCCTTGAAGCTTTTCTTCACAAATGTTGAAGTTGTTGGTTCCTTGAGCTCCAAACCAGTCAAGAATACTAAGAACAAGCCCTTGGACCCTCAACAACCAAAGGAAGGTGAAACACTAGGTGCTTGTGTGCAATAGTATGAACTAAAGCACCTAGTGTACAAAACAAGCAATGAAAAGAGAGATAGAATAGATATAGGATTTCTAACCTAAAACCAGAGCTTCTTCTCTGTCTAAAATGTCTAACTCTCTAAAAATTCTCAACCTTAAGCCAAGAAGAAGAGCCTTCCTCTTATAGAACTTGTAAGACTTACAAGCTAAGCAAACAAGGGCTCATCCCTCCATACACGTGTATGGAGGGGAAGCTAATGGCACACAACTGTCTGAAAATATCTCAGAAAGCAAGTGCACAGTGGTCGGCAGGGCAAAATGGTCATTTTGCCAAAATTTAGTGCCGACTGGCACAAAATAGTGCCGACCGGCACAATATAGTGCCGGTGGCCACTACAGCCAGCCGGTGGCCTCTAGCCACAGCCGGTGGTGTATGGGAATGCCTCACAAAGCATTCCCTGCCCTTCCAAGGCAAAACACAAGTGTTTGGTGCAAAACCAAACACTAACGGTCGAGTTCGGAGGTCCTGAGGTAAGGCGCGCGAGCCGAGAACTCCGGGAACTCCAAACGAACACAAACATGGATAATCACCGAGTGTTCCAACGGTGACGTCCAAGTCTTGAGGACGGTCAAAAATGGGGTGTCTACAACCTTATAAGTGAGTTCCACTAAGTCTCTAAACTTAGTTGAGTCAAACTTCTTTCGAAGCCTAAACTCTAAACCATTTTGAGTCAATCTCACGAATTCTGGCTCTGGTAAGATGACTGTACATTTATTTCGAGCCCTTTTAAATCTGGCAATAAACTGAGTAGCCTTCTCATCAGGCCTTTGACTCAATCTTGCCAAGTCTGCCATGGAAACCTCTGGCTCTGATTGGAAGAATTGGGCATGAAATGCCTTTTCCATCTGTTGCCAAGTCTGGATAGAGCCAGGTGTAAGGTTAATATGCCATACAAATGTTCCCCCAGTTAGGGAATTTGGGAATAACCTTAATTTCATATAGTCATTATTAGTAAATTCACCGCATTGAGCAGCAAACCTAGCAATATGCTCCACTGTTGATTGGTTTCCATTTCCATAAAAAAGGGCAAAATATGGTATCCTGAAACCTCTTGGGTATTCATGTACCCTGTCCACCCATTTTGGGTATGGTTTCCTATACACTAGAGTCTGGACCCCTCGAGCCATTGGTCCACACATCTCTCTAATAATGTCAGCAATTTAGTCCCTAGGGACCATATTTTGTGCCTGCTGAACCACTACTGGAGGGACAAACACAGGATTTGGTTGGCAAACTTGTGCCTGTGGTCCTCTTGGTCCATAAGGTGGTATATTTGGGACTGGTTGTCCCTGTGGTGCAGGTTGCTGTTGGGGGTGTGGGTAACCCCTTTAAGCCTGTCCTGCGAAAGGACTTGCGAAAGGTGCTAGAACTGGTGTTGTGTCTCTTCCATTTGTAGGAAAACCTTCCAACCCCCCAGGTATAAATTCGAATAAGGGATTAGTGAACCCCCTTGTGCCAGGTATGGCTTCGAACATGGGATTTGGAACCATTCTTATGCCATTTTCTTGTACTGGGCCAGATCCACCAAATTGCATGGCTTCACTGTTAAGTATTGAGGCATTTTGACCTGCTACAGGCCTCGGAATAGGCTCGTACCAAGACTGAGGTGATGGTCTTTTATAGTTCTGATTACTAGTTTGACCATTAGAATGTCCATTAACTTGTATAGGCTGTTTATCTCTAGCCAATCTTTGCTGAGGGACATTTGGAATTTCTTCCATGTGTCTTGCATTTGTTGGTTGGTGGTTATTCATTCGATCCAAAAAGGATGTTGCCCACCTCTCCATTGTGTTCATTAATTGCTGTCCCATAGCATCTACTAGGCCACTCCATGGATTTATTGGCTGAGTAAATGGAACAGTGGATGGTCCAATTCCTTGGTCTCGTCCAATATTATGAACATGTGGTATTTGTTCCGAAGTGCTGGTCTGTTCGACCATAGATTCTAATAAAATGGGAGTTTCCACAGGATATGTTATCACATTATCCTCTGGATTAGGTATTTCTACCTCTCCTTCCACGCCTTCTTCCAAGCATTCATTTTCTCCTTGTCTTCTACGTCTAGCCATTTAAATCTAGTCCCACCGGGTGTGCCAAAAATATATGTTGACTTTTTGGCTTTTGAAGGTTATTTTTTGTAATTGCGAGCGTGCCAGCAAGGATCAATCAGTCCTTACAGAAAATTAATTGCCAACCAATTATCAGACGATTGTGTTTTAGTTCTTTCAGCCTCAATGAAGAGGACTTTTACTGGTGGCTTGACTTAGGAGAATTAAACAAATAACAATTAAATGAAAAACAGTTGAAGCATTTCATTAAGATGAAAAAACTTACAATGATCCAAACTCAGCCTTGTAGAGGTTTACAGCGACAATCTACTTGAAACTACTCCTATGAATGAAGTGCAGTGCAGGAATTTTAAAGTACAGAAACGTAAAGAACTGGAAATGTAAGACTGTAAATGTAAAACTGGAAAGGAAAAAACTGGAAAGGAAACAAAGTAGAATAAGATTGGTTTTTTGGATCTGAGTCTGGGGGCTTTTTCTGGGGCTTTCTCTGCTATTTATACTGCTCAAGGATGACCATCGAACTACATTTCTAACCGTCAAACTGCTCCTCTATGATCGCTGATCATGTTGCCTCAAGATTAGCTCCATTACGCCATTACTTGCAGTTAGACTTCTATCCTAAATTTGAATTTGAAATGTGAGTAACCGTTGAAGCCATATCACCTTACATCTCTTTGTTGATCCACTGCTACTCAGATCTCGTACTAACCAATACTAACTGCCACGTGTACGATCAGGATCGAAGACTTGAATAGTCCTCCTATATTTTCCTTATTTTGCCACGCGTCGAATTGTAATTGGCTTATACAAAATATGTAGCCAACAACTACTCTAGAAACGGCAACAGAAACATCGGCGGAGCGAACGACGGTGCTACTCCTTTAAGTCACAGCATTAGCGAACGACGGCGATTTTAAGCCATTGTTCTTACCTTTCCCCTTCTCCATCCTTCACACCGATCGCAAGCGAACGACGGCGATCACCTACTATCATCCGATACTCCTCCGATCGCAAAAAAGCTGTATAATCCTCTCTCTCTCTCTCGACTGTTTTGCGGGTCAGTTCTTCAATTCTTTGTTTTAATATTTTTGAATCCGTACTGTTTTATGGGTCATTTAGTTTTATCATTGTTGGGTGAATTTTTGTGTATACCATTTCGACGCTGCTCATTTCGCTACTGCTAACCCCTGTTAACCAGGTAATTTGATTTCTCTTTCTCTCCCTTACTCTATATCTCTATTTCCCTTTCACCCTTTCTAAAGCTTATATCATCGCTATACCACTGGAAGTGGCCACCACCGTTCAATCAACACGACCACCAGGTAATTTGATTTCTCTTTCTCTCCCTTACTCTATATCTCTATTTCCCTTTCACCCTTTCTAAAGCTTATATCATCGCTATACCACTGGAAGTGGCCACCACCGTTCAATCAACACGACCACCAGGTAATTTGATTTCTCTTTCTCTCTCTTTCTCTCTATCTCTATTTCTTTTTGGCTTTCCTTTCTAGAATAGCTATGTTCACATTTTTTGCGCAAAAAAAAAAAAAAAAAAAAAAAAGAGTATGAAGAGTAATTGAGTAAAAAAAGAAGAGTAATTGAAAATTTGAATTAATTGAGTATGAAGTTCACTAACTTCTTTTAGGTATATTTTATTTGTTTCTTTCAGGTATATTTATGGTTTTCTTTTTTCAAATTCATGATTTTTTTATTTTTTATTTTTATTTTTTATTTTTTGGGAATGTTTGAAGTGTTGGTGCTGTGAAATGTTCTATTTTCAGGATGGAATTGGATTGTTTTATTATTAAGTTTTTGGGTGGGGCTATTGGCAAAATTGAGGGTTTAGTTGAAGTGTTGGTAAAACTGGTGTTTCCTTGGGAAATCAATGCCCTGCTTCTATAAACAACTTTTTCTATCAGTTAATAAATTTTCTGAATTTGGAGTTTATTTGGGTTACTAATAAATTGGTGTTTCATATGGTGCTGCTACTGTTGGGAAATAGTCGAATTGTTCAAGGGATTTAGAGGCAAGGCAATACTTCAATTGCTCCACGATTGTTCCATTTTTCAACTATTGTTAGGAAAGAGTCGAATTGTTCGAGGGATTTAGAGGCGAGGCAATACTTCAATTACTCCACGATTGTTCGATTTTTCAATTGTTCTCTCACCTTCCCAGGCGAGATCGGTCTCTCTCTCTCTCTCACTCTCTCTCTCTCTCTCTCTCTCTCTCTGTTGTTATGTTTTTTATCTTCCTCTTTTTTTGTTTTTGAATTTCCCTTTATGTCATCTTTATAATGGCTTCAATTGTTCAACACCAAACCTAAGGCTTCAGTTCTTTGTGGGTCATTAAGAATCCTGAGGCTTCAAGGTTTGATTGTTTATGACATTCATGATATATTTTTAGTTTTACCATCTGGGTCTAAAATGGGCTTATTGTACACAAAGTAATATGAGGCAATTGAATTTGGGGTTTCAATCTATGTAAAATACAGTTTGAATTTGGGGTTTCAATTGAATTTGGGGTTTATTTTTATTTCCTTTTTTTATTAGAATGCTTTATTATATACATTTGGGTTGCCATTCTCTCCCTCAATCTGGGTTTATTTCCTGTTCTTGAACTGGTTTGTCTATATGGTTGCAACATCTACTTGCAGTGTAATATGGTTGTGGTGAAGATCATTATTGAGTGTATGAACACCATTGACTGTTACCACTGAGTATCTGTGTCCATCTTTTTCACCTAGAGTTTTAAGTCCTGATTGAGAAAGAGAATAGAAGTGATTATCTTTATATATTTACTTAAATAAGTTGTTGATTTACAGGTTTATCTCCACTATGTTGTGCTTTGATTCCTTTGGCTGCGGGAGCCTATCTATATATCCTCTGGAATATTGGAGGCCTCCTCACGACCTTAGGTTGCTTGGGAAGCATTGTTTGGCTACTCTCAACCCCTCCATATGAAGAGGTAGGCATCTCTTTTTTTGTGTTTTTTTGCACTATTTACCGTCATTTATTTGTTTTGCGTACATGATTTAATTTTTATCTTTTCTTTTCTTGGTAAGCAGCAAAAGAGGGTTTCACTTTTGATGGTGGTTGCACTCTTTGAAGGGGCTTCAATTGGTCCACTAATCGAATTGGTTATTGAAATTGATACAAGGTACATGTTCGTTCTATCTACTCTTTTACTTCTTTAGTGGTTTTGATAATTGTTTGTAATTGTGTTTCTTTCTTTTGGTTTTGTGGGTTGTGTGTTTTTTAGTATTTTATATTGTTTAGGTGTTATTTGAATAGTATAGCTCATGTGTCAATGAGAGTAACTTTCCTACCTTTGTAGGCCTAAAATCTTATTTTTGTGGGGTTTTTGAACTTCTAAAAATTTTTAGTGGGTTTTGTAATTTTCTGAATTTCTGTTTTTGTTATGTTGTACACAACTTGAGACAATATATAGCCAAATAATTGGGAAAATTTCTAACTAGACTAAAACAAAGGAAGTGTGAATACTGGAATTTACTGTCAAAATTAGTTTTTAAAGTCTCATTCTAGTATTTGTATTAATGAAATTGCCGATTTGTTGTGATTCGTGAAAAGTCAATGGAAATATTATTAACCTAAAATTTGTTGTTATTTGGTTTATAGTTGTACAACTTGCTGTCACTAGAATGTTGTGTTGAACTTTTTGTCCATCTCCTTCGTAACCTTATGGATAGAGTTCTTTTTCATTTATTAGTACAATAACAACATATCTTACGTATTTATTTATTATTGTTTTTAGTTAATTCAATGGATTTGTTGCATTTACATTCTTTATATTTCTACTTCCCTTACTTTGAGGCTGTCTATTTATTTCTCTCTCAAAATTCGCTATCTTCATTGGTTTTTCTTCAGTTCTTCCGTTCTTTGTGGGTCATTGAGAATCCTGAGGCTTCAAGGTTATGTACATTTTTAGGATTATTTTAGATTGTTTATGGATTATTTAGATTGGGCTCCATACTGTTATTATTAGAATTCCATTCTCCCAAACCCACAAGTTTTTAAATCAATCTAACACATTTTATTTGAATTCCATTCTCCACAATTAATTACAACCCATCCTCCACAATTAATTAAACTAATCTCATTCTCTCTCTCACGGGTCTCTCACGGGTCATTTGTTTATTAAACCCATCCAAGCACCAAAAATTTTGTTATCTACCCGACATATAATCTGATCTTTATTTGAACTGGTAGTGTATTTGGGTTTGGGTTTGGGTTTAGGTTTAGGTAATTGATTTTCATTAACTAGGTTATGACTCCCATTCGAAACTCAAACTTGAGCAACAATGGAGTCCAAATAGAAAGAGAGAGACGTAGAGGAAAAAGAGAGACAGAGCTCTCGACTAAAAAAAGGACAAAAGCAAAAAGAAGTAGAAGAAGAAAAGAAAAAGCAAAGGCAGTGGGGGGCAACCCACATGGGTCTACTTTCCTTTCCCAAGAATAATGTTGTTTTTATATTAAATTGATAATCTATATAATAAGACAGAAGGGTTGGAATTACAATTATATCAAATTAATAATTGATAATTGATAATTTATTAAATAGTATTGGGATTACAATTATATTCTAATCCCAACATTATTTATACCGTTCCTTTAGACACGGACATACACTAGTATATCTATATAATCAATAGCACATATATTAAAGAGTGGTGTTATTGGCACCCCATGAATTATTTTGGACTCCCCATTTCTTTGAACCCTCACTTATAAATTTTGAAACTCTTAAAATTTCTTTCCCCTCCCCTCCCAAATAATACCAAAGTTATCCTTGTGAAAACATTTCAACCATTAAATGCACACCCTCCCACACCCCAAAAAAACCCCATTTTCAAAAAAATCCTAACAAAGGCCACGAAAAAGAAGAAGAAAAGACAATGTGATTACTGTCTCTGTTGCCTCATCCACCATTGTCACAGATGGTATGCTCTCTCTCTCTATATATATATAATATACACATAATTTCTTAGTTTTCTCATAAAAATTTCTTCTCTTTCAGAAAAAAATTTATAATAATTGGTTTAGTTTGCTCAGTAAAATAGGTCTAAACTTATGAATAATGTTCGGTTATCTGTTTCCAAATAAATAATAAATGTTCGGTTACTGATTCCCGAACAAATAAACAATATTCGGGCCTACGTTCCTTGAATTTCGGTCATATGTTCGGGGAGTTTAGTCTCCAAAAAAATGACAAACAGATTTTATTATTTTTGTCATTTTTTTCAAGAAACTTACCCTTACAAGACCAATCTCCTCTGAAACTAAGAATAATATCAAAGATACGAAGTTTTTGTTGTTGTACTCCTCTCGTCTTATAGAGTTGTGGTTGCCAAAAAAAACTTTCACTCATTCTCATTGTCGAAAAAGTGTAAGTAATCAAATGGTTGTCACCGTTATAGCTAGAATATTACCGCCAAAGGGTTTTCAAGGTTTTGAGGGTCGGTAGGTTTTAAAGGTGGAATTTAGGGAAGATGGATGGGTGGTAATGGAGGTGCATGCTCTTATAAACCCTAATTCATGATGTAGTGGGTGTGTAAATTTAATTGTGAGATGGGGTGTCCCAAAATTAATGATGTCTTTTGTAATAATTTTATTTGAGGTTATTATTGCAATAAAAAAAAACTAAAAATTAAAAGATCCAAAATAATTTATAGAATGCTAATAACAGCACTCATATTAACTTGAATTCGAGATTTCAACCAAATAGTAGTTCTCACTTCGATAAACTTAATAATCTCACTTTTTTTTTTAAGTTCAATCCGCTGAAAATTTTATTATTTGAGAAAAAGATATCTCACTATTAAAATAAAAACGCATTTTCGTTGATAGAATTTAATAGAACATTCATTTTAAGAACATTTTTTAGTAACAATTTTCTTGAATAACTCTTTAGTAAAAGATATTTATCTGAAAGAGACAGTCTTTTACAAATTTTAGCGCAAGTGATAATTGGAGAATTTCATTTTTTTTTTTTAATCTTTGTCTAATGTGTATTATGTTGTTTATTATTTTATTTTTTTTCTAAACATCACAATTTAATTTACTAATATTCCGTATTGTGTTTATTCATTAGCGATGGATACGTTAACTGTGTTTGACATATTCTTAAAATCAAGTCAATCAAGTTTCATAATGTTTATTGTAACAAATTATCCTCTAATTGATAAATTAATTATTCTAGTGTTAATTTTTCATATTTTTTAGCATTTATTGCAACAAATTAAAATTTTAGAGACAAAATATTTTTAGCGACGAATGAAACAATTAATATTTTTTTGGGACCACATTTTTTGCTTTAAAAAGAATATTTTTAGGACCAATTACTTTGTATGTACATTTATTAGTGACATTTTTAAAATTTTATCCCTAGAGCCTTTTTTCATTTTAACTTTTCAAGACGATCTTTTAGTGATTATTCTTGAGACAAAAGTAATTGGTCTCCAATTTTTTTTGCAACAAAATTTTAACTGTCGAGAAAAAAAAATTAGTCCATAAAATTCTTATTTGTTATAGTGATAACTCTTATTTGTTGTAGTAATTTTTAATTATGAAATCTGTAAACACTGAAGTGCTCAATAAGATGGAGAATGATTTTTTAACTAGTTACTTAATCACATATATTAAGAAAAATGAATTATGCTAATAAAGAATATTTTAGTTAAAGATAATACTATTGAATATTTGTGATGGTAAAAATTAAAATTATAGTTTAAAACTTTTAATAATTTTTTCTTTAATTAAAAGTTACATATACTATTGCAATCAAAATCTTAGATAGTGTCAGTGTTGTCATTCATTTCTTTACCAGATAAACTGTTGGATCCAAAATAATAAAGATCTGATTTAAGGAAAACAATATGATATTTGTCTGGGGCAGAAAATTTTAGTGGAGACAGCATTTTGACATTTTAGGCTATGGAATTGGAGGTCATTAGAGCCTAGTATTGTTTCAAATCACTTGACATAACATATTTGCCTTTGAAGGCTCTAGACACTGTAAGTAGCATATTATTATCACTGATACTATAAATTTAGAAGAAAAAAAATATTTAAAAAACTATATTTATACATCATGATCATTTTAAATGAGATTTATATCACATAAATTTTAAATTTACACCAAATAATTTATTTAAAATAAGGCCTAGTTTGGCATAACCTAAATAATACAAAAAGTCAAAAAGCCACTATCCTATTTAAGTCATATCATCTTATTTAAATCACATCACCTCTTTAACACATCACATCAAATCCAACTCAAACCCAACCCATATAAGCCAATAAGTCAAAAAGTGCACTTTTTTAGAACATCCCAAACCAACCCTAAATTTTGAGTATTATTTTCATAATCTATAGCATTTGTGTATATTTCTATTAGCTCCACTTATGGTTTGACATGGGGTGGCTAGTGCCCGTAATTATAAGTCATTATTCACCCAAATAATTATTAAGTCATTCTTAAAGAATGCAAATGCCAAGTGAGAATGCCTACGTGCCAAAACTTGGTGGATGGAGGCGGTGGAAAACTAAGAGGTGTATTGAGCTTATTCGAGTTAAAGTAGTGTGCTGTCAAAATTTGATATGAGAAATAAAGTTTTAAAAATATATTTAAGGTCAATTTATTATTTTTTGTGTCAATTTCAAATGAGTTTTAATTGAAATTTTTATCAAGTCAAGCATGAAGTTAAGTTGAATAACTTGTTTTCTTACCCATGTACTGTATATATGCTTATGAAGGTGTGTTTAGGGTTGGTTTGGGATGTTCTAAAAAAGTGCACTTTTTGACTTATTGGCTTAAATGGGTTGGGTTTGATGTGATGTTTTAGAGAGGTGATGTGATTTAAATAAGATGGTGTGACTTAAATAGAATAGTGACTTTTTGACTTTTTGTATTATTTAGATTATGCCAAACTTGACCTAAACTAAATATTAATCAATTTTAAAATATATTTGAACTTGATTGTTTAAATAACAAGTCAATCTCAAACTACTTTTACCAAATCAAATTGAGTTAAGTTTTTTGTTTTTTTGGATGGGATAGAAGGGGTGATCAACCATGGCAATCCTCATTCGATTAGGAGTTTGGGAAGTGGGTTTGGGACTAAAATAGCCATAAAAAATAAAATAGGCTTTTTAGTTTTAATAAGACAAAATATTACATCCAACCCATAATCATTACATTTCTTTTTCTCATAAAAAAGTTAAAAAAATCAAAAATTCTTCCCAAACTAGACTTTTTAACCCCAAATTAAAATAGCTAAAAAAATTAAAAAGCTAAAAAGTCAACCCGCTTTCTAAATCAACCCGAAGAGTCAAGAGAAATCTAGATGAATCAAAAAAAAAAAAAAAAGAAGAACGACAAAAAAATAGAAGAACGACATATGAAAAAACTGTAGACGTTAAAAAAGTGGATAGGAACCACATCAGTGTCACCCCGAAGAGACAAAATAGCCTTTTTCTCACAAAACCAATTAGTGAAATTAAGCTTTAATTATTTGGTTGGTTCTACTGTCCTAATATTCACAATTTCTTCCCCCCCCCCCCCCCCCCAAATTCAAAATCAATAATTAAGATTCATTCAAGATTATTTCAATACATACAAATTTTAAATGTAAGTCATTGATAAAAAATTCTTAGTAATTTTTTGAGAATTTCCCCCCCCAACCCCCCCAATTCAAAATCAATAATTAAGATTCATTCAAGATTATTTCAATACATACAAATTTTAAATGTAAGTCATTGATAAAAAATTCTTAGTAATTTTTTGAGAATTTTTTTTAAGAGTGATGCTATCAACACTCCAATTAATATTTTTGACTCCCTATTTTATTTATTTTTTTATTACAATAATAATCTCAAATAAAATTACTAAAGATGACATGAATTATTTTAAGACACCCCATCTCACGATTAAATCCACTCACCCACTAAATCATAACATAAGATTTATGAAAGTACCCATCTCCATCACCACTCACACACTTTAAAACCCTCATACCCTTCAAAACCTTCTGGTGGCTAGTCTTTTGGCAGCTTCTGGCGACTTTCAGCTGCAACTATTTGACAATACACAATTCTCTAACAATGACAATGAGTAAAATTTTTTCCAATAATCTCAATACCATGAGACGAATGTAGCATCACAACGTAATCTCAAAGGAGGTTCATAACTTGAATGATATTTGTAGCTTGAAGGAGGTTGACCTTGTAATAATAAGTTTTTTTCAAAAAAATAAAAAAAATAAAAAAATGGTGAAAACGGTTTAACTTTTTTTTGATATTAAACTCCTAAACATATGCCAAAAAAATGGCAACACAGGACCAAAATCAAAAGGTATTAATTTAGCAACGTCTAACCAAACATTATTCATATATTCGGCACTTTAGATCTGAACTTTTTTATTCATATGTTCAGATATAATCTTTTATGTTTTGGTTATGCGGTGAACTTTATTTATTAATTAAACTGGTTGATACATACTTATCTTTATGTGTTAAACTTTGATAGGTTAAACTTGTTTACAGACATAGGATTTTACGTTTTTATAATGTTTGATAACACATGTTCGAATATATGCAAATTGTTCAGTAACATAGGCCCAAACATGGGTAATTTGTTCGGCAACATAGACCCGAACATGGTGGTAGAGAGACGTTGACGATCGGAGATTGGCATTGAGGGAGATTGATGACGAAAAGAGGAAGACTGTGAGATCGTTTGTGACCAAGATCGACGGCGAACAGAGGTCGACGGTAAGAGGAAACTTGAGTTCAACGGTGAGAGTTTAACAGTTGACGATGAGAGGAAATTTGAGTTCAACAACTACGGATTTTGGGAGACGACGGATTTTTAAGAGGTGTGTTAAGGGGTGTGCATTTTGGTCGATGTGATGTTTTTAGAATAATACTTTTATTTTGGGGGTTCTTAGAAAACTTTAGGATTTTGAATTTTGTGGGTAAAGGTTCAAAGAAAGAGAAATGTTACATTTACTCAAAATTTTACTAACAATCTTATTAAAAACATACATATCCAAATATTATTGAATGTTTAAATGTCATTATTTTCTTACAACCAACATTGGACATATTGTATTTTTAATAAGATTTTTAATAATATTATTAATATATGTAGACTTATTTCAAAAAAAAAAGAGTAATAAGAAATCCAAAGTATTAATCGAGATATTAATAGTAATACTCTTTCTCTAATACGCTTGAGTTTTCCCTTATTCCAAATTTATCTGCTCGTAATTATCTATTTTTAAAGCCGGCTTCACACAAATTTTTGGAAAATCTAAAAATTATATAATAAAAAAACCGTGGGCTTGGGCCGGAAGTTTTGGAAGTTGGCCCAGCCCGGCAAAAGCTTTCACTCATCAACTTGAAGTCACTAACGGGTGAAGTTCTTCAACTATAGAAGCTATGTAAGCTATTTAAACAACAAAACTCCTCATTTGATATCAATTTCAGAAAGTTTATTTTTATTTTTTTGGGTTCTCAATCATGCAAAATGTGACTTGGTGGAAGTGTTGGTAAAATTGTATTTGAAATTAAAGACAGCCTACTTCCAAAATATATATATATATATATATTTTTTTTTTTCTATTCTTCGAGCTTTCAAATATTTGGAATCAAAAAATAAATTTTAAAAAATGATTGTATTTTCAATTTTTTCATCATTTTTGCTTTCAAAAAATGCCAAAAATGAAAACATAAAACAACGATACCAAAATGATTCTAAACTCTCCTATGCCGGTAGGTAAGAATGGGGTGAGCATTGGCCGCAATACTAACTGGGTCTCAGTTAGCATTGTGGCCAGTGCGGGGGTCACAATGCTATGGTATTAATTTGAAAGCAATTTAAAAATTTTATTTGTATTACAGCGGGGTCACACTTTCAAAATTTTGAAAAAAATTTAATATTGTAGTATTAATTTGTAAGCAATTTAAAAATTATAAAATTCGCACTCCCAAATTTGTAGGAATTTGCACTCCTAAACAAAATATATAAAAAAAAATTTAAAATTAATTTTCTAATCAATTTTTACAAGAAGAGAAGTAAATCAAGATAATATATATATATATAATCAATAGCACACACATTAAATTGAATTCGAGATTTCAACCAAATAGTACTTCTCACTTCAATTAACTTAACATTCGTTTGGCATAAGCTAAACGGAGACTTTTTGGCTAAAATAGTCATAAAAAGACAAAATAGACTTTTTAGCCCAATAAGACAAAATGTCACATCTAAACCATAATTATTTTATTTTTTTTCTCACAAAAGTCAAAAAAGCCAAAAAGACTATCTCAAACGAGACTTTTTAACTTCAGACTAAAATAGCTAAAAAGTAAAAAAAATCAAAAAACCAACTCACATCTCAAAACTGTGTTTGGCATATTCTTAAAATCAAGTTAATCAAGTTTCATATTGTTTATTGTGACAAATTATCCTCTAATTGATAAATTAATTATTCTAGTGTTAATTTTTCATATTTTTAGCATTTATTGCAACAAATTAAAATTTTAGAGACAAAATATTTTTATTACTAAAAGTGTCATTATTGTAATTTAGCGACGAATTAAACATTTGGTGATAAATTACTATTCTTTTGGGACCACATTTTTTTAAAAAAAAAATGATATTTTAGGACCAAATTACTTTGTATGTGCATTTATTAGTGACATTTTTAAAATTTTGTCTCTAGAGCCTTTTTTTTATTTTAATTTTTCGAGACGATTTTTTAGTGACTATTTTTGGGACGAAAGTAATTGGTCTCCAATGTTTTTTTGCAACAAAATTTTAACTATTGAGAAAAAAAAATATTAGTCCCTAAAATTCTTATTTGTCATAGTGATACTCTTATTTGTTGTAATGATTTTCAGTTATGAAATCTGTAAATACTAAAGTGCTCAATAAGATGGAGAATGATTTTTTAACTAGTTACTTAATCACATATATTAAGAAAAATTAATTATGCTGATAAAAAATATTTTAGTTAAAGATAATACTATTGAATATTTGTGATGGTAAAAATTAAAACTATAGTTTAAAACTTTTAATAATTTTTTATTTAATTAAAAGTTACATATACTACTGCAGTCAAAATCATAGATTCGTCCTTGTTACTGTTGGATCCAAAATAATAGAGAACTGATTTAAGGAAAACAATATGATATTTGTCTGGGGCAGAAAATTTTAGTGGAGACAGCATTTTGACATTTTAGGCTATGGAATTGGAGTCATTAGAGCCTAGTATTGTTTCAAATCACTTGACATAACATATTTGCCTTTGAAGGCTCTAGACACTGTAAGTAGCATATTATTATCACTGATACTATAAATTTAGAAAGAAAAAAAAATATTTAAAAAAAATATTTATACATTATGATTATTTTAAATGAGATTTATGTCACATAAATTTTAAATTTACACCAAATGATTTATTTAAAATAAATTTTGAGTATTATTTTCATAATCTATAGCATTTGTGTACATCATTATTAGCTCCACTTATGATTTGACAGGGGGTGGCTAGTGCCCATAATTATAAGTCATTATTCACCCAAATAATTATTAAGTCATTCTTAAAGAATGCAAATGCCAAGTGGGAATGTCTACCTGCCAAAACTTGGTGGATGGAGGTGATGGAAAATTAAGCCTTCGTGTGGGAAGTGGGTTGGTTTTTTGACTTTTTGGATTTTTTGGCTATTTGAGCCTGGACTCAAAAGTTTGGTTTGGGAAGGACTTTTTGGTTTTTTGGCTTTTTTGACTTTTTTTGTGAGAGAAGAGTATAATGATTATGGGTTGGATATGATGTTTTGTCTGTTGTGACTCAAATAGCCTATTCTGTCTTTTGTGGCTCAAAGAGCCAAAAAAGTCCAAATGAGCTCTTCCCAAAAAAAAAGTAGTGAGTTGTTAGTATTGAACTTACTCGAGTTAAAGTAGTGAGTTGTTGCCGATCAAAAAAAAGTAGTGAGTTGTTAAAATTTGATATGAGAAATAAAGTTTCAAAAATATATTTAAGTCAATTTATTATTTTTCGTGTCGATTTCAAATGAATTTTAATTAAAAATTTTATCAAGTCAATCACAAAGTTAGGTTTAATAACTTGTTTTCTTACACAGGTATTGCATATATGCTTATGAAGATTTGTTGAAACTAAATTAAAGACTAATCAGTTTTAAAATATATTTAAATTTTATTGTTTAAATAATAAGTCAATCTCAAACTATTTTTTACAAATTAAATATGAGTGAAGTTTTGTTTTTTTTTTGTTTGGATGGAATAGAAAGGGGTGATCAACCGTGGCATTCCTCCTTGGGTTAGGAGTCTCTACCCACTGAAGAATCAGGAGAAATCTAGATGAATAAAAAAAAAAAATTAAAAAAAAAAAAGAACGACATATGAAAAAACTGTAGACGTTAAAAAAGTGAATAAGAACCACATTAGTGTCACCCTGAAAAGACTAGAAAAGCCTTTTTTTCTCACAAATCCAATGAGTGAAATCAAGCTTTAATTATTTGGTTGGTTCTACTGTCCTAATATTAAGATTCACTCAAGATTATTTCAATACATACAAATTTTAAATGTAAGCCATTGATAAAAAAATTCATGGTAATTTTTTAGAATTTTTCTAAGAGTGCTGCTATTAACACCCCAATTAATATTTTGGACTCCTTATTTTTTTTGTTATAATAATAATCTCAAATAAAATTATTAAAGATGACATGAATTATTTTAGGACACTCCATCTCACGATTAAACCGCTCACCCACTAAATCATAACATAAGTTTATGAAAGTACCTATCTCGATCACCACTCACCCACTTTAAAACCCTCAAACCCTTGAAAACCTTCCGGTGGCTAGTCTTTTGGTAGCTTCTGGCGGCTTTCGGCTGCAATTATTCGATAATAATACACACTTCTCCAACAATGGCGATGCGTAAAAAATTTTCCAACAATCTCAATACCATGAGACGAATGAAACATCACAATGTAATCTCAAAGGAGGTTCACAACTTGGATGATACTCGTAGCTTGAAGGAGGTTGACCTTGTAATAATAAATTTTTTTCAAACAAAAAAAAAAGATGAAAACGGTTTAACTTTTTTAAACTCCTGAACATATGCCAAAAAAATGGCAACATAGGATCGAAATTAAAAGGCATTAATTTAGCAACATCTAACCAAACATTATTCATATGTTCGCGACTTTGGACTTGAACTTTTTTATTCATATGTTCAAATATAATCTTAATGCATACTTTTGGTTATGCGGTGAACTTTAGTTTTATTCATTAATTAAACTGGTTGATACTTATTTATCTTTGTTTGTTAAACTTTGATGGGTTAAACTTGTTTACAGACATAGGATTTTACGTTTTTATAATGTTTGGTAACACATGTCCGAACATATACAAATTGTTCAGTAACATAGGTCCAAACATAGGTAATTTGTTTGGCAACACAAGCCCGAACATGGTGGCTGAGAGACATTGACAGTCAAAGATTGCCGTGAGGGAGATTGACGGCGAAAAGAGGTAGACTGTGAGAGATTGTTTGTGACCAAGACCGATGGCGAATAGAGGTCGACGGTGAGAGGAAACTTGAGTTCAAAGTGAGAATTTAACGGTTCACGATGAGAGGAAGTTTGAGTTCAACCACTAAGGATTTTGAGAGATAAAGGATTTTTAAGGAGGGCTGATATTTTCCCCCACCTAATTACTTTGGCCCACACACTTCTTTAAATCCCCACTTAGCAAAATGAAACCCCTGCAATTTTTCTTTAAATCCCCACCATAATACCAACTATGCCCCTAATCTCAAAACCAAACCCAAACCCTAACCCTTTCACTTCTCTCTCTAATTTGGATTCTCTTTCCGTTTTCTTTGTTTTCTTGCATTCAAATCAAGTATGAGTGGGAAACAGAGCAAGAGAAAAGATCCATCAACAATGGCCACCATTAAAACCTCTATAACAGGCTATGGCGAGTGATTTCTGTTGGGAAATTTATAAAGAGGTAATTGTGAATTGAAATAGACTCCATTTTGAATAAAATTGTGTAACCTTTCATGGTGTCTTTTTGTTTTAAATGAAGGGTCAAACCTCCATTTGAATGAAATGGTGCAAACCTTTCATGGTGTCTTTTTATTTTAAAGGAAGGGTTATGTCCCTTCTTCATACATTTTCTATTCAAATTGAATAGGTGCCAACAAAGCCTATATAAAGGCAGCCCCATTCTAATTTTGATTGATTCCGAAAATTCATTTTCCTTGCCTTCATTTTGCTCTCTTGCGTCCTTTATTCTTCATATTAGATTTAGAATAAATTTCAGAGAGTTATAGAACACAAGGTTCTAGTTCGCCGGACAAATTTGTTTGAAGTGCTACTACAAATTTGTGAAGATCATTGTATCCTGGGAGATAGACGCTACATAACCGTAAGCACCGTAGCAGGGCGAATCTGTCTTAAGGACAGAGTGTCACACACTCAACTTGGTCTTTAATTATTGATTCGGTTCAACAAAATAAATTCTGTAAGTTTTATTTTATTTTGTTTGAATTATTTCAATTTATTTTATTTACACAGAAGATTGTTCCAACAATTTTAAGACAGATTCAAATTATTCTGTTTACAGAATTTTTCATTTGTTTCCTTTTCTCTTTCTTCTTTTAAGAAAATTATTTTCTGTGGATTTACAAAATAATATTCTGGTTGGAAAAACAAATAGTGATTATATGCTATTTGATAGATAGTAGTAATATACTGTCTATTTTCTTTGACAACTAATAGTACGATATTGGTGTCATTAACAATTCAGAATATATTTTTTCAAAAATTAATTTTGGGTTTTAGAAATTATTTTCTGTGTTTTCATTACTTAAAATTCTGTTTTAGTATTTTAATTATTGAAGTGTTACAGAAATTAATTTTCTGTGTGGAATTAATTTGGTTAAATAAAATTTTATTTTATTTTCAAATTAATTGAAAAAATAAAAGTTATTTTCTTATTTCTTTTATTTTACATAATTTAATTTTCTGTGTAGAATTAATTTGGTTAAATAAAATTTTATTTTATTTCCAAATTAATTGAAAAAATAAAAGTTATTTTCTTATTTCTTTTATTTTACAGAAATTTAATTTTCTGTGTGGAATTAATTTGGTTATATAACATTTTATTTTATTTCCAAATTAATTGAAAAATAAAAGTTACATTCTTGTTTCTTTTATTTTTACAGAATTTAATTCTGTGAATTTGGATTAATTTTCTATGTAGTATAAATTCTAATTATAATTTTGTTTTATAAATTAGAAGAATTGATGGCTATTGAAACTAATGCCCAAACAAGTACTACTGTGGTGGCTACAATGACGCCAACCCCCTCTCATGTTGTAACAGTACCGGTAAATTACGGTGAAAAGTCAGAGAAATTCTCATGAACTGATTTTAAAAGATGGCAACAGAAAATGTTGTTCTATCTTACCACTCTAAACCTGGCTCGTTTCCTCCGTGAGGATGCTCCTATTTTCAAAGATGATGAAACCGACCAGCAAGTGGTTGCTGCGGTTGATGCTTGGAAACATGCTGATTTCCTTTGCCGGAACTACATCTTGAACGGACTTGACAACACATTATACAACGTCTACAGTCCTATCAAGACAGCAAAGGAACTTTGGGAGTCTTTAGAAAAAAAATACAAAACGGAAGATGCCGGCTCAAAGAAATTTCTGGTTGGCAGATTCCTAGATTTTGTAATGGTTGATTCAAAAACTGTGATCAGCCAAGTTCAAAATTTCCAACTTATTCTGCATGACATTCACGCAGAAGGCATGTCTCTCAGTGAATCCTTCCAAGTTGCAGCCTTAATTGAAAAATTACCAAAAGGCTGGAAGAAATTCAAGAACTACCTCAAACACAAGCGCAAAGAAATTTTTATGGAAGAATTAATTGTGCGTTTTAGGATTGAGGAGGACAACTGCAATTCTGAAAAGCGGGCTGGTAAGCATCCTATGGAGTCTCAGGCAAATGTGGTGGAATATGCTTCAAAAACCAAGAAACGAAAGTCTTCTGGAGAAAGTTCATCACAAGGCTCTAAAGGGGGGGAAAATAAAAAGTACAAGTTTAATGGCAAATGTTACATCTGTGACAAAGAGGGACATCGGGCCAAAAATTACCGTAGCAAAGGCAAAAGCAAGAGAAGAACAAGCAAGAAGCCTGCTCAAGCCCATATGACCGAAGTGGACAATATTTCCAATAGTATAGATGATATCAATCTTTCTGCAGTTGTTTCCGAGGCAAATCTTGTCAGAAATCCTAAAGAATGGTGGGTGGACACTGGTGCTACTCGCCATATTTGTGCCGACAAAAAGATGTTCACATTTTATTCTACAGTGGACAATGGTGAACAACTTTTTATGGGCAAACCCTCAACTTCCAAAGTTGAAGGACAAGGAAAGATTGTACTCAAGATGACATCTGGAAAGGAACTCACTCTCAACAATGTGCTGCATATACTGGACATTCGCAAGAATCTTGTTTCCGGATCTTTGTTGAGTAAGAATGGGTTTAGACTAATATTTGAGAGTGATAAATTTGTACTTACTAAGAATGAGATGTATGTAGGAAAAGGTACATGTCTGATGGCCTTTTCAAGTTAAATGTAATGACCGTTGTACCATCAGTTATTAATAATAATACATCTTTTTCTTACTTGCTTGAGTCTTCAAATTTATGGCATGGTAGATTAGGACATGTTAATTATGGATCTTTACGTAGATTAATTAATATGGAATGTTTACCTAAATTTGATATTGATTCAAATCATAAATGTGAAATTTGCGTTGAGGCAAAATTATCCAAAACTCCTTTTCATTCAATTGAAAGAAGTACAGAACCACTTGAATTAATTCATAATGACATTTGTGATTTTAAATCAATTCAAACTAGAGGTGGGAAAAAATATTTTATCACTTTTATAGATGACTGTACTAGATATAGTTATGTTTATTTAATTCGAACCAATGATGAAGCTTTGGAAACTTTTATTCAATATAAGAATGAAGTTGAAAATCAACTTGGTAAGAAAATCAAGAAACTTAGAAGTGATAGAGGTGGTGAATATGAATCACCTTTTGGTGAATTTTATAAAGAACATGGAATAATTCATCAAACCACTGCTCCTTACTCACTTCAGCAAAATGGAATTGCTGAAAGGAAAAATAGGACTTTAAAAGAAATGATGAATGCCATGTTAATAAGTTCTGGATTATCTCAGAACTTGTGGGGGGAAGCAATACTTTCTGCTAATTATATACTTAATAAAGTACCCCGAAAGAAAGTGAATCAAACACCTTATGAATTGTGGTATGGAATAGTACCATCCTACAAATACTTAAAATTGTGGAGGTGTTTAGCTAAAGTGGCTATTCCTAGTCCTAAAAAGACTTAGATAGGTCCTAAGACCATTGATTGCATTTTCATTGGTTATGCTAAGAATAGTAGTGCATATCGGTTTTTGATTCATAAATCAGAACATACCGAAATGTATGTAAATACTATTATTGAGTCTCGGAATGCATCATTCTTTGAACATGTATTTCTAAATAAGACTAGATAAGAGACTAGTAACAATAAGAGATCTCATGATACTATTACTAATCAGGATCAAGAACATGATCAAGAACAAGAGTTAAATCAAAATGAGGAAGAGGAACCTAGGCGTAGTAAACGTGCTAGAACCTCAAAATCTTTTGGTTCAGATTTCCTAACTTTTTTGTTAGAAAATGAGCCTTTAACTTTTAAAGAGGCTATGTACAGTCCTGAAGCTCCTTTATGGAAAGAAGCTATCAATAATGAAGTTGAATCCATCTTGCAAAATCACCCTTGGGAATTGGTGGATTTGCCACCAGGTTGTAAACCTCTTGGGTATAAGTGGATTTTCAAAAGAAAATTGAAAGCGGATGGATCAATTGACAAATATAAGGCAAGACTTGTGGTCAAAGGATTTAGACAAAAAGAAGGTCTTGATTACTTTGACACATACTCACCGGTTACTAGAATAATATCTATTAGAATGCTAATTGCTATTGCATCTCTATACAATCTAGAAATTCATCAAATGGATGTGAAAACCGCTTTCTTGAATGGTGAGTTAAATGAAGAAATTTACATGGAACAACCAGAAGGTTTTTCTGTTCCAGGAAAAGAAAAGAAAGTGTGTAAATTGGTTAAATCATTATATGGTTTAAAACAAGCGCCAAAGCAATGGCATGAGAAATTTGACAAGGCAATGATGTCAAATGGTTTTAAAATTAATGAGTGTGACAAATGTGTTTATATTAAAAACACAGACAAAGGTTATGTCATTGTATGTCTTTATATGGATGATATGCTCATCATAGGTAGTAATAATGATATGATTACAACTACCAAGAAAATGTTGAATAAACATTTTGACATGAAGGACATGGGCATTGCTGATGCAATTCTTGGTATGAAAATTACCAAAACATCATAAGGTTATGCTTTGTCATAATCTCATTACATTGAGAAAATACTTGACAAATTCAGCAAAGATGATGATCATCTTGTTAGAACACCTGTAGATGTTAATTTGTATCTTTCTAAGAATGTACAGGAAAGTATTTCTTAATTAGAGTATGTCCAAATTATTGGAAGCTTAATGTACTTGATGAACTGCACTCGCCCAGATATAGCTTATGCAGTAAGTAAATTAAGTAGATATATGAGTAACCCGGGAGTAGAACACTGGAAAGCAATTATAAGGGTTCTAAGATATCTCCGATTTACTCGTAATATTGGGCTGAATTATACAAGATATCTAGCAGTACTTGAAGGATACTGTGATGCAAATTGGATATCAGATACTAGAGACTCAAAGTCCACTAGTGGGTATGTGTTTACTCTTGGTGGGGCGGCTGTATCATGGAAATCTTCCAAACAGACTTGCATTGCTAGGTCTACTATGGAATCAGAATTCATAGCTTTAGACAAAGCAGGGGAAGAGGCAGAATGGCTTCGCCACTTCCTTGAAGATATTCCAATATGACCAAAACCGGTGCCTGCTATATGCATTCATTGCGATAGTCAATCTGCAATAGGTAGAGCACAGAGTCATATGTATAACGGTAAGTCTCGACATATTCGTCGTCGACATAATACCGTAAGACAACTACTCTCTAATGGAATTATTTCCATTGATTATGTGAAGTCTAAAGACAACATAACGGATCCACTAACCAAAGGGTTAGCAAGAGAGTTAATTGAGAATTCATCGAGAGGAATGGGACTAAAGCCTATTAAATAAGAGTTACCACAACGGCAACCCAACCTAGTTGACTGGAGATCCCAAGATCTAGGTTCAAAGGGACAACCGAGTTGTGTATGACTCAGAAGGATCACTGGAGAGTTAAACTCCTACCCATTTCTATGATGAAATAGTGATGACTGCAGAGTTTTAGGTTAAGTAATACTTTTAATGATTCTTATATCTAGGTATACCTAGTGGAGTATGACAGGATACTCTTCATAAGAATCACCTATGTGAGTGTGAACTGGGTCGGTTCTATGAGATTTGTGAAGGGCTACAATTCTCTAGAGCACTCATGAAAGACCAGGTTGTTCAGGGCCAAAATGAACACAATAGTGAGAACTAAATTGTGTCTGGAGATATACTGTGTGAGTTTTATTGTCTTGGTTTACACAAATGGCTGAACAGTTCAAGACATCATATTCACTGGTTAGCTAGTAAATCCGATAGTGTCTCACAAGGGAAGGTTCAAAGCCAAAAGCTACCTATCTTTTGCAAAATATTTCCAATTTATGTACTCTCTGTATTTACATCATGTTGTTACATTTTCTCTCTGTCAATTTCATTCATGTGAGGGATTATTGGAAAATTTATAAAGAGGTAGTTGTGAATTGAAATAGACTCCATTTTGAATGAAATGGTATAACCTTTCATGGTGTCTTTTTGTTTTAAAGGAAGGGTCAAACCTCCATTTGAATGAAAGGGTGCAATCCTTTCATGGTGTCTCTTTATTTTAAAGGAAGAGTTATGTCCCTTCTTCATACCTTTTCTATTCAAATTGAATAGGTGCCAACAAAGTCTATATAAAGGCAGCCCCATTCCAATTTTGGTTGATTCTGAAAATTCATTTTCCTTGCCTTCATTTTGCTCTCTTGCGTCCTTTATTCTTCATATTAAATTTAGAATAAATTTCAGAGAGTTATAGAACACAAGGTTCTAGTTCGCCGGACAAATTTATTTGAAGTGCTACTACAAATTTGTGAAGATCATTGTATCCTGGGAGATAGACGCCACATAACCGTAAGCACCGTAGCGGGGCAAATCTGTCTTAAGGATAGAGTGTCACACACTCGACTTGGTCTTTAATTAGTGATTCGGTTCAACAAAATAAATTCTGTAAGTTTTATTTTATTTTGTTTGAATTATTTCAATTTATTTTATTTACATAGAAGATTGTTCCAACAATTTCTTGCATTCCTTTTCACTCTTCTCTCTTTTCTTCTTCATCTTCTTCTAAAAACCTTAGGTTTTCATCTCTATTTCTTTTGCTTATTCTCTCTCGCAATAGATGGGGAGGTCACGATGGTGGAGTGGGTTCAACAACACAATGTTGAACAAATCCTGAATGGTCGGCAACACATGCTGAACGAATCCTTTTAGTTCGATAACACAATGCTGAATGGGTCGATCTCTTTTCTCTGATTCAAATTTGTTGTAGGGGATGTGGGTGCTTGTCGGTAGGGGTGATGGCTGATTGCAACGGAGGGAGTGGTGGTTTGCGACGGTGATGAGTGGTCAGAGATGGTAGAGGTTGCAGCGATGAAGGGTGGTTATGGCCGTAAAAGGTAGTCGGAGATGGTGGTATTGCCGGAGGTGATTAGGGTTAGGGTTAGAGTTTGGAAAATTAGGTTTAGAAGATTAGGAATGATGGTGTGGAGAAGTGGTTTTGGAAATACTCTTCAGATCCTGGGAGACGTTCTTGATCCTCAGCTAGTCACCTGCAAAAACACAAACACTCCGGTCGGGGGTGCCGGGGTTAGCACTCCGACGGGCAAGTCAGCTCCAATACTCAAGAAAGCTTGTTTGCTAAGTTAAGTGGTGTTATTCTTACATACCTTTCCAAGAGCGCTGTTTCTCTATTTATATCTGTTCCTCCTGAGGCCTCGGGGCCTGGGCCTACTTTTTAATCTTTACCCGTTCTTCTATTCGGCCTTAAAGATCCTTTCTCAATCGGCTTACGTATTATATTCGGCTCATCCTAGTCTTGCAGGGTGCAGCTGGTTAAAGTCTGCAGGATGCGGCCGGTTAACGTCAGCCCACTAAAATATTTCCCTTCCGATTTACCCATATATTCGGCTCCCACAATTGCCCCCCGAACTCCCTATTGACGATAGTTAATCGGCGTGTTTGGTTTAGAATTCGAAAAGCTTAGCATAGATCAAGCGGCTTCGCGTTCCCCAAGGCGTCAGGGGATGTCAGAAGGCGCACACCTTTTCGTTTATCATTACACTTTCCCGCGCAATTCGTGTGTCTCGCATTTATTGCGATTTGAAACTTCAGTCCTTTTGGATGCACATTTCGTCGATCATCTGATACGTTTGGACCGACGCGCGCATCGCTCTTACTCACATTTTCTGCAACTTTCGCCCGTCCGCCTTTGCTTCATCCGCTCGTAAGTCTTCTTCCCTTTTCTTTGTGATCCTATTGTGTTTATCGTTTTTACTTTCGACGAATCCTTGGGTTCCCGTTGGAATGGCTAAACACTTGAAAGACCTACTTTCTGAGGGTCGCATTTCCGGGTTCCGGCGACATTTTTCCATCCCCGATAACGTCCATTTGTCTCTCGTAACGGACAGCACTCTAGATATGGAGAGAGAGGATCAGAATACGATCATATTCCCCCTTCTGTCCATTGCAGAGGGCGGAGTTCGTTTCCCCTTACATCCATTGCTTAGGGCCGTTCTTCGCTATTGGAATCTGATTCCCTCTCAGCCCAATGTAAATTTCTTTCGAATCATTATGGGGGTTATAGAATTGAATCGACGCCTTAGGATCAATCTCGGAATTCCGGCCATTCGGCACCGTTATGCTTTAGCCAAATCTTCTGGTCGGCTGGGGCGGTACTTCCTCAGAGCCAAGGATACTGACCATCATTTGGTGACTATGCTTGCCAGTTCTGGTAAGAGGGTTGACGATGTAATGGTCAATGTCCGAGGTAACTGGGAGTTCGCCGAAGGCGAAGATCACCTAGACCCCATTCCCAGACATAAGGGTGATCCAAGTTACCACGTAGTATCTTATGTTTGTTGATCTCTCTTTTAATCGACTTTATTTCCTGAAACTTTCCGTATCTTTTGCAGATAACAAATTGAAGAAGGTTCTGACGTCGGTTGACGACGCGGTCTTAAGGGACATTAAGATTGCACTCGACTACTTCGGTCGCCCAAACGTGCAAAAACAAGGGAGAGCCGCCCACATTCTACTCCGCTACGAACCCACTTATACCACATTCTCGGCTGCGGAAAACATCCCAATTCCACCCGACGATCAAAACCTTTCGGCTCTTATCTTCCCCAGCTACAAGAACCTTAGGCAGATTGGTCTTGAAGATTCTGATTCGGGGCAAGACGTAGAGCCGGTAATAGTAGTTGCCGATCCGGCCGGAGAGGTCACCAGGGAGGCCGAAGAAGTTGACGAGGCCGTGCGCTCGGCGTTTGAGGCTGCCGGACTTAATCAGCCTTCCTCACCATCCGCTTCGGGTCGGGCAGAAGTCTCTCCCGGAGATATTTTCGCGAATTTGGGCGACCTACCTGGCGATTTCTTCGAAGGTATGGCGAAGGAAAGCCTTACGCAAATGGCGCATAGGAGAAACGCCGAGCGAATGGCTGCTCGACAAAAGGCCGAGGCCGGCGAATCTGATCCCAGTTTGACTAAGGCCTCCGTACCCATTGTTGAAGGGATGGTTCAGGTTACGTCGGTTGAAACGGAAAAAGGGGGTGAACTGCAGGCCGGTGAACGGCAAATTCCGGAAGAACGCGGTCAAAAATGCAACGCCGAGGGGGAAGCCAGTTCAGAAATTAGTCCTTCTGATAAACGGCCTCGCCTCGAAGAATCGGACGTGGTTGCTCCTTTTGTTATTCAGCCAAAGATCAGAGATACGCCGATTTCTTGCGATGCTTCTGCCATTGAGGATCCGGCCGTTGCGTTGAGCTTGGCGGCTTCGATTTCCTTGCCGGCTGACAATGTAGCCTTTTGCGTCGTGCCGGATATTATGGCCGTAGCCCTATCTACGCAGTCGGCACTTCTGGTAGGGATCTTAAATCTATTTCTAAATTTATTTTTATAAAGGTATCTAATGATCCTTTATTCTTGCAGACCGTCGGCAGGATTGCCGACTTGGGCCGCCGCCTGCATGATGCTCTTGGCAGAATTGACCGTTTGCAAGCCGAAGTGGAAGGTCAGAAGAGTAGAGCGGAGTTTGAAAAAATGAGGGCCGCAATGGAGAGCGCGCGAGCCGAAGCGGAGAAGGAGAGGGCTCGCACTGCTGAACAGCTCCGTTCTGATGCTGAGGCTAGAGCGAATGCGAGTGAGGAATCGCTGAGGCTCTTAAAAGATGAACTTGCCAAGGCGGAGACTCGGCTAGAGGAGCTGAAGGCGGATAAGGAGAGAGCCGAATCTGAGGCTTTTGAGGCGGAAAAAAGCGCCGCTTACACGGAATATGTTGACGAAGTTCCCAAATTTGAGAATCGGGGGTTCAAACATGGGTGGCTCAAAGCCCTTGCTGCCGCTGGGGTTACATTGGCTTTGCCAATTCCTTACGAGCAAGTGGATGTTGAGCCACTCGAATCCGACACCGAGGAGTGATTTGGAAGGCGTTTCCTAATTTATTAAGTTTTGTGTAAGTTTTTGTTTGATAGGGTTTTGTTGGTTCAAGGTAGTTTTCATGTATAAATTGTTACTATTTTGTACGCAATTTATTAATGAACATTTCCTTGTAATGTCGCTGCCACTTGTGCACAATTTGTGTGATTATGTTAATGAAACACTTTGCTGAGTTTGGCTCAAAGCCTTTCGCAGCTTTGCTTAAAATTGTTGCTGAGTTTCAACTTTTAGAGATTGAATGTCCTGTGTCAATATTCATTCGTCTTTCTCATGCCGACTGGATTCGAATTATGAACTGTCAAATTGTAAGCCGGCTGGGGTGCTTGAGCCGGATAGCTTGATGAATCTGCCCTTGCCCCAGGCGGTTTCGTTCCTGCAAAGGTTAGCAGAATTGATTGGGGAGCCGGCTGGGATACTTGAGCCGAATATATTGGTGAATCTGCAAATGTTGACATTTATACTCCATTCTCTTGTTGTTCTTCTCATTACTCGTGTATTGTCTTTCTTCGGATGCCGTGTTTTGATTAAAAACCCTTTCTTTCTTCCTCTGCTAACACGGACAAACGATATTGTATGTACGGTTTATTTAGAATCAGGCTACGCCGAATTATGATCGATTCGGGAGCCGGCTGGGGTACTTGAGCCGAATATATTGATGAATCTGCCCTTGCCCCAGGCGGTTCCTTTCCTTCTTTGCTAACACGGGCAAACGATATTGTATGTACGGTTTATTTAGAATCAGGCTATGCCGAATTATGATCGATTCGGGAGCGGCTGGGGTACTTAAACCGAATATATTGATGAATTTGCCCTTGCCCCAGGCGGTTCCTTTCCTTCTTTGCTAACACGGGCAAACGATATTGTATGTACGGTTTATTTAGAATCAAGCTACGCCGAATTATGATCGATTCGGGAGCCGGCTGGGGTACTTGAGCCGAATATATTGATGACTCTGCCTTTGCCCCAGGCGCGGGTATTCGAAGAGATGGTAAAACCGTGCCCTTGCCGTCAACTCAGCCGGCGTCGGGCGATTCAGGATCTTCAATTAATGAGATTGCCTCGATCGCGCTGCCTCTGTGAAGGATAAATGAACAAGGGTGCGTCCTTTAGGAGCTTGGTATACAACTGACTCGAGCTCCTGGAGGAAAACTGGTTGCGTAAATGTCGAACCGACTCTTCTTTAACAGTAAAGGGGAAGCGAAGACCCTAGCTGAGCTGGGCGGAGATATGAACCGAGGTGGTGAACCCTCGCGCACAGGAAGTAGGAGTGCCAGGGGTCGGGAGAGGCGCCAGTCTCCCCGACGTCGCAGTAGATCGCCCAGGCGAGACAAGCAGTCGCAGGGTAAATCCCCACAACCCCGAGTTAAGAGGAGGTCTGACGCGAATCCATGCCCATTAAGCTTTGCGGTATTCATAAAGAATAGACCCATGACGGAGGCGGATTCGATCGTTCGAGACCCAGACGTAACGGTCGACTTTGCCCGACAAATATTCCCTCATGAGGTTCAGCAGTCAATGCTGGGTCGTCAGGACTACGAGGTGTTTCGCGAGGGCATTCACGGTGCGGTGAAGGGGCTTTATACTGCTTACGAAGTCGGCATGCGACTACGCACTACCCGTCAAGAGATGGAGAAGAAGGAAGAACGTATTCGAAGTTTGGAGCCCCGCGTGGAGGCGGCCGAGCGGGAACTAAGGAAGACCAAAGCGGCTCAGACACAACCCACCGCTCACGCGAACCCAATTATGGAGGAGAGGGTTACTAGTCGGCTTATCAGCTCCGCACTCGCCGATCGAGAGACGGCAAGTATGTTCGCGATAGAGAGCGCGAAAGGGAGGGCCTATGAGAAAGGCTTTCATGAGGGCCGAAAAGTGGGGATCGAGAAAACCAGGGAGAAATTGGCTGAAGAAGTGTGCCGATGTGAAAATCGTGGGTTTCGGCATGGTTGGATCAGGGCGTCTCAAGCCGCAGAAACTCTTCGGGCGTCAGGAATTAATTTGGCATCACCACGTTACAGGAATAAAGATTTTCCGTTTTCTGCTTTTGACGTTGAGAAGAGTGAGGATGAGGGCGACGCCGTATGAGTTTAGTAGTTGTAAAATTGGAACGCAGGGCGCGTGTGAAACTATGTAACTTATTGTTTTATTGAATAAAGAACGTTTCATTATTACTGTTTCATTGTTATTCGTGTTCGGCTTATTTGTATTTCGTGTTGCTTGTCTAAACATTGTCCGACCCAGGTGGCTGTCGAGTGTCCGGCGATACGCGGGCTCATCGGCAGGGTCTGTACGGGCCGGATCGAAACATTCGCGACGGCCGTTGTGGTTTCGTCGGCCATTTAACTTTGATTTGGGGTCGACGCATTGTCGCTTGGCCATTTGGATTGCTGTGCTGCTGGTCGTGGCGAATGTCAATCGACGTTTATTTTATCCAGCCAATGCGTTTTTTGGCGCTAATAAAATTCTCTTGGGATTGGGACCTCGAAATCGCGGTCGTCGCTAAGAATAAAAGGAGCAGGCGCTTCGCACCTATAATCCCACTCGACTCATTATTCCTTGCGTGGGATGGTGATTTTAGTTTCAGAGGCTCAGACTTTGGTCAAATTTGGTGTTGAGATGGTTTTCAGCAGAAAATCTAGGTGTGTGGGGGTTAAGTCGTCCGAAGAGCCTGAGATCTGCGAGTCTCCAAGTAGTCGAAGCAAATCACCCCGAAAGGAAAGGCAACAACTTTTTAGTTCATTCTTCCTTGTCCTAGATCTTTGCCTTGACATTGTCAATGGTATCAGGGGAAGTTTGGCGCTATGCAAGTCGTGGGCTTGAGCATAACTGGTTCAAGGTTTCGCGCGCCGTCGAGGGATTCAAGGCGGCGGTGCTGCTTTATCGGCGCGTCTTGTTTCTTTTTTGCTTTTGATACTGTAATACTCGAATGCGCGTTGTGTTTATGTAACAACTGTTTGATCGAATAAATGGTTTTATTTATGCTTTCAATATTGTAATGCTCGTTATTGTGAATTTTGCTTGTGTACTAAAGCACATTACTTCGAATGTATGATCTGTTCTAGTGTGTTAGATAGGAGCAATTACCAATATCTTTGGTTCGTGCCAACGTTTGCGCCGGGTTCGGAGACGTGATTAACACTTACCTCTGTAGACCGATTAATATGGCTGAACGGATTAATGCAATAATCCTCTGAAGCACTAAAGCGGGCTCCGTATCTAGAGGCTAGATCCCAGGGCTCATTTGGCCTCAAGGAGATGAATCGGCTCGAATCCGGAGACTTAATCGGCTTTAAGGCGTCTTGCGCCAAAAGGGGGCTCCGAATCCGGAGACTAGATCTGGCCAATCGTGACATCCACGAAGGGCGCTCCGAATCTGGAGACTTAATCGGCCCTAAGGCGTCATGCGCCAAAGGGGGACTACTGATTTACTGATAGACAGATCGGCCCTAAGGCGTCACGCGCCAAAGGGGGCTCCGAATCCGGAGACTTAATTTGGCCAATCGTGACATCCACGAAGGGCGCTCCGAATCCGGAGACTTAATCGGCCCTAAGGTGTCATGCGCCAAAGGGGGACTACTGATTTACTGATAGACAGATCGGCTCTAAGGCGTCACGCGCCAAAGGGGGCTCCGAATCCAGAGACTTAATTTGGCCAATCGTGACATCCACGAAGGGTGCTCCGAATCCGGAGACTTAATCGGCCCTAAGGCGTCATGCGCCAAAGGGGGACTACTGATTTACTGATAGACAGATCGGCCCTAAGGCGTCACGCGCCAAAGGGGGCTCCGAATCCGGAGACTTAATTTGGCCAATCGTGACATCCACGAAGGGCGCTCCGAATCCGGAGACTTAATCGGCCCTAAGGCGTCATGCGCCAAAGGGGGACTACTGATTTACTGATAGACAGATCGGCCCTAAGGCGTCACGCGCCAAAGGGGGCTCCGAATTCGGAGACTTAATTTGGCCAATCGTGACATCCACGAAGGGCGCTCCGAATCCGGAGACTTAATCGGCCCTAAGGCGTCATGCGCCAGAGGGAGCTCCGAATCCGAAGACTTAATTTGGCAATCGTGACATCCACGAAGGGCGCTCCGAATCCGGAGACTTAATTGACCCTAAGGCGTCATGCGCCAGAGGGAGCTCCGAATCCGGAGACTTAATTTGGCCAATCGTGACATCCACGAAGGGCGCTTCGAATCCGGAGACTTAATCGGCCCTAAGGCGTCATGCGCCAAAGGGGGCTCCGAATCCGGAGACTTGATTTGGCCAATCGTGACATCCACGAAGGGCACTCCGAATCCGGAGACTTAATCGGCCCTAAGGCGTCATGAGCCAGAGGGAGCTCCGAATTCGGAGACTTGATTTGGCCAATCGTGACATCCACGAAGGGCGCTCCGAATCCGGAGACTTAATCGGCCCTAAGGCGTCATGCGCCAGAAGGGGCTCCGAATCCGGAGACTTGATTTGGCCAATCGTGACATCCACGAAGGGCGCTCCGAATCCGGAAACTTAATCGACCCTAAGGCGTCATGCGCCAGAGGGGGCTCCGAATCTGGAGACTTGATTTGGCCAATCGTGACATCCACGAAGGGCGCTCCGAATCCGGAGACTTAATCGGCCTTAAGGCGTCATGCGCCAGAGGGGGCTCTGAATCCGGAGACTTAATTTAGCCAATTGTGACATCCACGAAGGGCGCTCCGAATCCGGAGACTTAATTTGGCCAATTCTGGCGGGTGTCCCACTGGGAATTAACATATGACAGATCGACAGGAAAAATAGTTCGTATTATAGAGGCGAAATATATTTACAGGGATCAGAGCCCACAGATCGGGTCAGTGATTGGGTTTTTCAGAATTCTGCTTGTGCCGATTGGGGGGAACCATGTATTTCTTCAATGCCGTGGGTTGTTGGAAAACGCAGAATCTGATGGTAGGTGCTTGGAACGGCCTTCATGGCATGTAGCCAGGTTCTTCCCATAATGGCATTATACGGCGAGAGGAGCTTCACGACCAGGAATTCTACTTCGACCGTTCTGGAACCCGCTCGAACAGGTAATATGACCTTGCCCAATGGATATTCGGGGTTCGTATTAAAGTCGAACAGTGGGTGAGGCGCCGGAGACAGATCCGACTCGTTAAGGCCGAGCTTGATGAAAGTTTGATAGTACATGACCTCTGAGCTACTCCCTGGATCTATGAGGATTCGTTCAATGATGAACCGGTTTATGCGTAATCCAATGACCAACGGATCGATGTGGGAAGCCGTTGCGTCATTGAGGTCGGAGTCGTTGAAGGCAATTGCCGGAGCGTCTTCGGACCGATCAGTCGAAATACGGCGCTCCTGTAGAGTTGGGCGCGATCGAATTGTGTGCACGGCTGGGAGTGTAGGCAGACTGTAAATTACGTGGATCACGCCAAGTGGGAGAGAGTTCCTGCCTCAATGCTAATGCCTTGGTTGGCTTTCCCTGTTTCACATACTGCTGCAGTCGACCGTCTTGCACCAGTTCTTCCAGGTGATCTTTTAATGCATAGCAACTCTCTGTTTCGTGCCCGTGATCTTTGTGATATTCGCACCTCCGGTCCCTTCGTCGTGTATCGGGTGGCCCCACCATCTTTGACGGCCATTTGAAGAATGGAAGATGTTGGATTTTGGTCATTACCGCGGTGATTGGCTCTGACAGTTCCGTGTAATTTTTGTCGGCGCGCCTCGAGCGCTTACTGTCGACTTGCAATTGCTCATTTGTTGGATGGGAGCATTGATCGCTCGATCGGCGAGAGTCCCGCCTTTTGTCTCGTTTAGCACGTTGTCGCGGCTCGGGGCTCAGAGGTGGCACGGAACTTATCGGCTGAGCAATTTCAGGAGGTGCCGGTTTGGTGGACACTTGTCTGGCTTTAATCCTTAAAGCATCATCTTCCACTTTGCAGTATTCTTCGACTTTCTTCATTAGTGCCCAAACTGTTTTGGGGGGTCTTCTGGTCAGGGAGTTGCGAAGGGCACTGTCAGGCTGTAGTCCCATTTTGAAGGCGGTGACGGCCATGGAGTCGTTGCAAGAGTCGTCAACGAGATTGAAGCACTCCCAATATCGCGCCGAATATGCTCTCAGCGTTTCTCCTGGTTGGATTTGCATAGCCCAGAGAGAGTCGGCCTATTTTGGCTGTACCTCGTTGGTGATGAACCTGGCCTTGAAGGATTTTTGTAATTGATGGAAACTTCTGATCGAAGCCGGCTCCAGCTTGTAATACCATCTGACAGCTAATGGCCCCAAGCTGCTGGGGAATATCCGGCACATGAGGGCTTCATTGTCTGCATGCAACGTCATGGCTTGCTTGTAGTGGCGTATATGATCAGTGGGGTCTGATTTTCCGTCGTAGAGAGTAAATGATGGAGCTTTGAACTTCTTGGGCAGGGCCGCCCTCGCAATTCGTCGGATAAAAGGATCGTGCCGGTCCTCTTCGTCTGAACTGCTTCTTCTGTGCTTGTTCTTTGTGTGTGGGCTTTTTTCAGAGGAGCTGGAAGTGTCTGAGCGTCCCCTGTTGTGCTCCGTGGATAATGAGTTGGAGTCGCTGTCGGTTTCCCTTGGTCGGGCTCGGGGCCGTTGTTTACCTGCCCTCAGGGGTCGTTCGGGGTCTTGGCGCGCGGCTTCTTTGGATTTTGCTACTTCTAGGGCCAAGTCTTGTCGCAGGCGTTCATTTTCTGCGAGCATGTTTTCCAGCCTTTGCTCATTCTGTTTAGCTTGTTCCATGATGGCTTGCATCGTCTCCTGCGCTGAAGTCGTTGGCGAGTCAAAATTCAAGGCACATCTTGTAGCAATGGTTTCCTTCCCGAGCATATTTGCCGGAGTGATGTCGTCTCTCTGTGTAGTCTCGTCGGTGGCTATCGGAGGATCTTGCGTCACACCTTCCATGGATGTACTTGAGTATTCCCATAGACGGCGCCAATTGTGGAGAAGTGGTTTTGGAAATACTCTTCAAATCCTGGGAGACGTTCTTGATCCTCAGCTAGTCACCTGCAAAGACACAAACACTCCGGTCGGGGGTGCCGGGGTTAGCACTCCGACGGGCAAGTCAGGTCCAATACTCAAGAAAGCTTGTTTGCTAAGTTAAGTGGTGTTATTCTTACATACCTTTCCAAGAGCGCTGTTTCTCTATTTATATCTGTTCCTCCTGAGGCCTCGAGGCCTGGGCCTACTTTTTAATCTTTACCCGTTCTTCTATTCGGCCTTAAAGATCCTTTCTCAATCGGCTTACGTATTATATTCGGCTCATCCTAGTCTTGCAGGGTGCAGCCGGTTAAAGTCTGCAGGATGCGGCCGGTTAACGTCAGCCCACTAAAATATTTCCCTTCCGATTTACCCATATATTCGGCTCCCACAGATGGTAAAAGTGGAATTTTAGATTGGAACAAAATTGGAATTAAAAAAAAAATGAATGATGTGGGGGGTTCTAAGAAGAAAGGTAGAGGTTAATATCAATGCTCTTTTTAAGAGATGTGTTAGGGGGTGTGCATTTTGGTGGATGTGATGTTTTTAGAATAATACTTTTGGTATTATTTGGGAGGTTCTTAGAAATTTTTAAGATTTTGAATTTTGTAAGTGGAAGTTCAAAGAAAGAGCAATGTTATATTTATTTAAAATTCTACTAACAATCTTATTAAAAATATATATGTCAAAACATTATTGAATGTTTTAATGTCATTATTTTTCTTATAACCAATCACATTTGACTTATTATATTTTTAATAAAATTATTAATATGTGTAGAATTATTCTCAAAAAAAAGAGCAATAGAAGATCCAAAGTATTAATTGAGGTATTAATAGTAATACTTTTTTTCTAATTTGGTTGAGTTTTCCCTTCTTCCAAATTTATCCCTGTCACCAGAAGTTGATGTGAGAGGGGGTGTTTGTTTCAGCTTTTCAGAGCCAACTTATGGCTTTTAACTTTGAAAAAGTTATTTTGGACTGTTTGGTTAAACTTATTTCAAACAGCTTCTGATTCTAACCGCTTATTTTAACTCAAAAAAGCTGATTCTGAGAAGCTGTTCACCCCTTGCTTCTGATTATCAGCTTCTGCTGTGGACATGTTAATTTATTGTTATACTCTTAAATTTTTTTATTTTTTATTTTTTTTAAAATAGAAAAAGACTCAAATTGACTATAGATTATTATTATTATTTTTTATGAGAAATGTAGACAAACAAAAAATAAAAATTAATTGAAAAAGCTATTTCACAGCTTATTTAACAAACACTACTCAGCAACTTAAATCTATAATCCAACAGCTACACCAAACAGATTAACAACTTCTGATTAAAGTCATAATCTATAATCTGTTAAGTTATAATCTATAAGCTGTTTTAACAGCTACACCAAACGGGACCAGAGAAGAATGATAGAATTATTAGGAGGGGTATGACAATGATTAGATAATTGAAGTGGTTGTGGCACTAATGTCGCAGTGGGGGCATTGATGCAATGCAATTTCATGACCTGTCTCTCCAATCAGCATCCCAAAGAGAGAAAACCATTATTAATAATTTGGAGCTGGAGCCCGCCAGTCCTTTTATCTGAACTGGAGGATGTTATTTAGACCTATGAGACTCAATCACTATTAATTTTATTTTAATAATTTAAATTATTTATTTTATTAAATATTTTATATATTTTATTCACACAAAAAATTAATTTAATCTGATAATCGTGACATATTAAATTTATCGTGTTTGTCACCAAAAAATAGACAATAATTGTGTTTTTAAAAATATATCATTCATTTTTTTTTTTATGACAAACACAATAAATTGAATAGGTTATGATTATCGTATCGATCTAATTTTTTGTGTGAATAAAATATATAAAGTGTCCGACAAAATAAATAGTTCAAATTATCAAAATAAAATCCGTAATGAGTCTTACAAATCAAAATAGCACCCTCTAGTCCAGATTAAGGATTGGTGGGGATTCACTTCCTAATAATTTATGTGCAGCCTCAATAGCCATGTTTCGTGGGCTCAAAGTGTTTCCAAAACATTAATATTGTTTGATGTTGTTTGATGCAGTTTATTGTAAGATAAAAATTGATGATCAAAAAGTAGAAACCAAAAGCACCCCTTTTTCAGCGTTTAAATAATCAACTTTTCTCAGCTTATTTAAGTTATTTATGCCTAAAAAGCTATAAGCAGAAGCTGTAACAAATAATTTGGCACAAATTCTTAAATTAAAATAAGCTATAATCACTCCTATAATTCACACCAAACACCCCCATTCTATCTATCTATCTATGTTCCAAATTCCATAGCAACCATGCATTTGTGGTTAACATTCCGTTTGTATGAACAAAAAATATTTTTTTAAAAATATTTGATATAATAAAAAAATAAAAATTAACGAAAAATATTTTTTATGATCAATAAAAAATAAGTTTATTTAAGTGAAATTTTTTTCTATTTTTAAAAGGTGAAATATTTTCCGAATTAAAATCTTATCAATGTTATCATAATACCACTGCCACCATCACCTCTATCATCACACTACTGCAATGGACATGGCCACTGTCACCGCACTTTCGTTGCCATCGCCATCACCATTACCATCACCACTACCACCACTACACCATTATCATCGACACCACCCCACCAGCTCCACATCCACCCTACCGCCACCACCCTACCACCACTAATACAATTATTAATACATTAGTCTCAATAACATAACCAAACATAAAAATTAAAATTAAAAAAAAAAAATTACACTGACATCTCTTAAGCTTTAAAGAAAAAATAGTAAATCTCACAGTTTTAATATAATTTCACCAGCCTCACTTTTAATAAGATTAAAGAGACCAAAATTAATACATATATAGTATAAAAACACAACAATAGACATTGTAAAATGTTCATTTCAATGTAAAAAAGATGACAACATCGTTTTTCATTCATACAACTAACGAATTTATGATAAAAAAGAAACCAAGTGTTATATAAATTAAAATTTTAAGAGGGTCCAATATAATTATACTAAACTTTGTGATCTATTGTATTTTTTTTCAAATTAAAAAAAAAAAAGTCAATATAATTTATTGTAAAAAAAATATTTTCTGCAAAACAATTTCTTCACCTAATAAAGCTATCACCTTGTTTGGTTTTGGTTGATTTTCTGAAAATTAAGTTTTCACTTTTAGTGTTTAGTAATTTTTTTAATCTTATGAGTAAATTTTTAAATTTTTAGATTCATATCATTTAAATACGCTTAAAAAGTAAAATATTTATAAAAAAAATATTTTAAAATTTTAATAAATATACAAAAATATGAAAATTTATTAAAAATAAAAAAAAACACAAAAAATTAAAAATTTAATTTTCTAACAAACGGGCTAACCAAACAGTTGAATTGGTTTTAATGCAAAACAAAGTAGGTGTAACAAAACATCACATACACTGCCCTACTTGATTGAGAAATTTGTATGCTAGAGCCAGCCTGCATGTGACAGGTGTCCACTTTGTGAATCCGTGGGCCCGACAAGAAGCATTGTGAAATAGACGGGACACGTGGACCAATCACTGCCTCTTGCGTATCATCGGAGTGTTGCTTTAGCCACAAGATCCTCATTCCATTAGCCTATCTCCAGTATTTTTTTATCTTTAATAATTATATTTCAATGCAATCCCACTCATAATGAATTTGAAATAAGAGTACTTAGTATTTCAAACTTATCACTTGTTATCTTAATTTTTATGTAATGTAAACTCTCCAATTCAATTTTTTTTTGTTACTAATTATTTATCAAAATAAGCATATTTCATAAAATAAAATAAAAAAAATCAAAATACCTATATGTATTCTTAAGATAACTTTTTACTAAAAATAATTATTTATAAAATCTCAATTAAAATTTGATATTTTTAAAATTTTTATTCAAACTTCAATATCTCAAAATAGTTTTTTTTACTTGATTTTTTGTTATTACTCTTTATGTCTATGCATAAAATAAAAATTAGTGATCTTTTTTATAAATTGGCAGGATTTATATTTTGTTTTATAATTTTTGAAAAAAAGGATTATTTAATTTAACATAAGATTTGATGGTCATGTGTTGCCTTTTAATATGTGGTTGTTCTATGAATAGAAAAATGTATGGTTGTTTTGGTGTATATATGTTGGTCGTTATATAGGTCTTGGTTCCATGTAACAAAATAGGTGATAATAATTTTCCTTTCGTAATAGATAGAATTTTTATTTACTGTATAAGAAAATTAACCTTAGAGCTAATCGTTTTAATTAAACATATTTATTCTTCTAAGCTAAGATTTAATAATATACGTGAGACATAATATATTAATTTTTAAAGATTTTGATTGATTGATTTATTTACAAATTTATATATATTGATAAACCAAATATGAGGAACTTGAAATTCTCTCACTTATAGAGTAAAATATAGAGTAAAAAATCTTACGTTGTTTATGTTGTTTTACATTGTTTCATATCTATAAATTTTACGTTGTTTATATAGTATGAAATAAGTTTTATGTAAAATTATTATTTCTTCCTAGGTACTTTATCAATAAAAATTAAGTTTTTTCTGTTAAAATATTTAATAATATCTTAACAATTTAAGGCTTTTGTTTAATATTATATGGAATTTAAGAATTTTTTTTAACATTGCTAAAATATGCATGGAGATTTATTAACATTTATACAAAATCTTAGAAGAGGTAAATGAAATTTTTATTATTTGAATAGATATGTAACTAGGGGGCCATCTTGGCATTTTTGGCTTTATAACTTATGACATTAACAAATATGTTAACAATGGAAAAAGCTTAATAATAATTTCAAAAGTAAGAGAAGTTAATATTAGGAAGACTTATTTATAAGTCCTTTTTTCAGACACTTATGGTAGGTTAAGTCCTGTGTAATTTCTTATGAAGTCTCAAATCCTATTTAGATAAGAACGTATTCCACAAGATCTTACATAAACGTAACGTGACGCGACACTTACATAAACGTAACGTAACGTGACACCTACATAAACGTAACGTAACGTGACACCGACATAAACGTAACGTGACACCTACATAAACGTAACATAACGTGTCACGTTACGTTTCGCAAACTTAATGAGTTTTTATTTTTTTAAATTGAATGTGAAAATGTTACTGGTTTATGTTGGTGCCACGTTACGTTTCATATAAATATGATAGGAAATTGAATGTTGCCATAGACCATAGGTGTCACATTACGTTTATGTAAGTGTCACGTTACGTTACGTTTATGTAGATATGATCTATGGTAATATTCAATTTCCTATATAGGAATTGAATGTTGTCATAGATCATAGGTGTCACGTTACGTTTATGTAGGTGTCACGTTACGTTACGTTTATGTAGATATGATCTATAGGAAATTACATGTTACCATAGATCATAGGTGTCACATTACGTTTATGTAGGTGTCACATTACGTTTATATAGATATGATCTGTGGTAACATTCAATTTCCTATATATGGTTTTACTATTATTTATGATATTAATAACTAATATTGAGGGTAAATGTATCAACAAACTTCCCACAGGACTTATGAGAACATAAGTTTTTTAGTAGGACCATATATAGTATAAGTCTCCCTAATAGGACTTATAAATAATTTTCCTTTAATATTATTATTAAAATTATAGAAGAGGTTCCCGCAATTATGCTAAATCTCAATGGAAGAAAATGTAATTTATCCTTGTTTTTATGTTGCAACATTTTTACCTAGAAGATTGAGTTTGATTTTGTTCATTTTCATCAGTCTAAAGCAGTAGGACCCACAATTCTATTTTTATTTTTTTTACAACTTTAATTAGAATTAATACTTTTTTTTTATTATGGGATCGATTTTTTTAAATCAATCATAATCTATATATTATTTACCTATTTTAAAAATGTGTGAACAAAATTTATTTTCAAAATATTGAGATAGAATAGAGAAAAAGTGTTATTATTAGCACCTCATCAACTATTTTGGACCTTCCATTTTTTAGCCTTTTTTTATTACAAAAACAATCTCAAATGAAATTACTAAAAAGGGTAATCTTAGAACACTCTATTTCACAATTAAACGTATACACCCACTACATCATGAATTAGGATTTATGAAAGCACTCACCTCCACCACTACCCATCTGTACGGGAAAGAGACACACCTTCTCGTATAATCCTATTGATCAAATCTGCGTTCCTCCGTACGTCGTCGTTCTGCAACCTGAAAACACAAACGTGAGCTGGTCGGCGGGTGTGTGCCGGAAACCTCTCCGATGCCTAAGTCAGCAAGCATGACAAATAGGCAAAGCTCTGTATATTCAAGAATCAAAATTGTGTGTTACCTCTCCATAGGTGATATTTGTGAGCTTTTATAGGTTCCGTGGGGCACAATCCTAGTAGGACTCTTACTTCTCCATGTAGAGTCCTCCTAGGATTCATATTCCTGAAAGATAATGCTTATCCTCCAACACCCCCCTCACTGCTTAAACCAAGTGAGATAGTTTCATTATGGCCGAACTACCATCCGACCAACATAGCAATACCATGCTAGACTAACTGAAGTGACCGACCTAGAAGCCAGTTCGGCTCTTCCAAACCGTCTCCTATCTCGGCTTCACACGCTAAAGCCGAGCTACTCATAGAAGACACTTGCCGAACTAACTCAGAACAGTCATGAAGATGGCTCTTTCATACTTCGGTTAGAAGACTCAACCGGTCCAACCGTAGAACTCCTCCAAGCCGAGATAACAACTTTCTTCTTTGACCGAGCTAACTCTATGGCCTTCTAGGACCGGACTAATTACCACGGTTTCACAAATCGGACTGACTTTAAAGCCCAATGTATCCACATAAATCACCCTCTCACCATCCATCTTCTCCAATTCACACCTTTAAAACCTACCCACCCTCAAAACTTTGAAAATCCTTTGGTAACAATATTTTGGCAATTACGGTAGTAACCATTTGATTACCTACACTTCTCCAGCAATGACAATGAGTGAAAGTTTTTTTGGTAACTATAATTCCATGAGACGAGAGAAGTATAACAATAAAAGCTCAGAGAAAATTCATAACTTTAATGGTGTTCTTAGCTCAAAGAAGATTGGCCTTGTAAGGGTAAGTTTTTTGGAAAAAAAAAATGACAAAAATAATAAAAATTGTTCGTCATTTTTTCGGGACTGAACTCCCGAACATATGACTGAAATTCGAAAACACATGCCCGAACATTGTTTATTTGTTTGGGAACAGGTAGCCGAACATTTCTTATTTGTTTGGGAACAAATAATCAAACACTATTAATGAACCTTTTTCAAACTTTTAAAAGCACAAAACCTAGGTAAGATAAGAAATAAGAATTAAAATTGTCAGAGAATTCAAAGAAATCCACCTGAGAAATCACAAATCCAAACTCGTGGAGATCGCAGAACCCATAAAACGGAAATTTTGAATTAACAACAAAAAAACCTATATTTATCTTCTCAAGTCATGAACAAGTATGTAAAGATATTGTAGTAATCACCTTCATGGGTTTTGTTAGGATTTTCAAGATAGAGGCTTTTTGGGGTGTGGGGGTGTGCATTCAATTGAATGGGTGAAATATTTTGACAATGATAATTTTAGTATTATTTGGAAGGAAAAGAAATTTTAAGAATTTATAAGTGGGGATCCAAAAAAATAAAAGATCCAAAATAATTGAGAAGGTGCTAATAGTAGCACTTAGGCCTCACTTGGGAATAAACTATTTTAATAACTTTTTAATTTTTTACAAAAAATATGTAAAAAAATAAAAAGAATAATATGATAATTTATAATAATTTTTTAATTTTTTAACTAAAACATGTAATTAAAAAAATGAGGCCTTAAAAAAATTGATGGAATTCGGAGTGGATGAAGTATCTCTGGCCATGTGGCCACCCTTTTCTTCACAGGAGTTGCGGCCACCAGTACCTCATAGGTATGTGACGGACTAAAATGTCCCTGTCATAGATATACATTGATTGATCTCTTTTTAAATTTAAATACATATATATATATAATATTAGTTTGATATATTAGAGCAATTTCAATGTTATTTTTTTTAATTTTTTTTCTCTAATTAAAGTATGAAAATGGGATGCTATTTATTTACTTAATAATTTTTTTATATTTATATGCTTCAATATTACCCTTTATATTTTACATATTTATCTATAAAAATTAGTTTAAAGAGCCTTTCAATGCTCTTCAAATATAGTTCGCTTACAGAAGTATTGTTAAAATAACTATCATAATCATGGTCAGCTCTAATTTTTTTAGGATCCAAAGCGAACTTTCAATACGAAACCTTTCATACATATTTTTATAAAAAAATTATATATATTTTTATATTTAACAGTACTCGTAAAAAGATTACTTCCAATATATATCTATTAAAATTTACTTAAATATATATTAAAATCTACAATAAGAAAAAATATCAAATAAAAAAAAACAAAGTACAACGAAAATCGATTAAACATCATTTTTCTCACATTTTTAGCTGTAAAATTATTTATTTAGTTTGTATAATCCAAATTATAAGCTAAACCATTTTCAATGAATAAAATTACTAATTCATTTAATATTTCATTTGACATAGTTGAATAAAGGTAAAATTTAATCAACTTTAATTTGAAAAGTGCAATTATAAGTAGTATAGTTAGTTGTATTCTATGCATAATATATATATTTAGAAAATAATCATTTAATAATTGCAAACAACTCACCACATCAATAAGTTTTTTGGTTTCTTTCAGTTAAAAATAACTATCCATTAGTTTTAATAATTTACCACATCAACCATTTATTAGTTTTAATTCATAATTTGATTTTGTTGAGAACCTTTAAATTCCAGCAAGATTTTTTTTATATGCTAATAAAATAGTTAACAAAATTTTAGGGCTTTTTTTTTTTAGTCAATTTTCTAGAGACCAAAATGGCGGTTTCGCCGGCTTATGCCCAAAGCCATCCCTAATCATAATACCCGTTGGAGTAAATAAAATAGTATGAAACTAATTATAATAGCTAACATGACAATTTTAAATAGCTCCTTAGAGATGCTCGTATATTGGTCTCTATTAACATTTTAATTCACATATTAAACAAAAATGTTAAAAGTCTCAAGTATGTTACAAAAATTTCTACAAAACGCTCGTATGGGTGTAGAAACACACTTATTAAGGTAAACAAAAATATTAGAGGCCCCAAATATTTTATCAAAATTTATACCAAACTTTCCTAGCATTATTCTTAGGGTAAATTATATTGGTAGTCCCTGCATTTTTTCTATTGTGTCATTTTAGTCATTGTAATTTCTATTAGCACAATTTTGATCATTAATTTTAGATTTTGTATCAATTTTGTGCAATTAATAACACTAATTAGAGTCTTTATAGCCCAATAAGTCCATAAAATTTTCTAATGTTTTATCAAGTCCCATATATTTAAACTTATATTCCAATAGGTCCTTTTTCCAATATTAGATTTATTATGTGGATTATTTTGCCTTAATAGACTTTTATTAAAATATATATGTATTATACCATATATCTAGGAGAGAGAATATCAATTATTAGATATATTTTATTTGCGGTATATATAAAACATTGTGTATAGAATATCGAAGATTATTATTCTTAGTGTTTTCTTTGCCTCAATGTGAAGGATTTACTAATTAAGGATCTTCCTTCACCTTTAGTTTGCATTAAGGTCTTGCCATGGAAAAACATTTAGAAGAAGGTTAATTGTAGACCGATAATAGAGATGACGACGGACTCGCAACAAAGATGATGGTAAACTGGCGATAAACAATCATTTTTTTGTTTGCCACGATTATTCATAAACCGTAGTCTCTTCGATGATTTGTGTAGCCACTGGAATTGTGTAGTTTATTTACCGGTATTATATTGACGTTGATTATATACAGATTTTTCTAAAAAGATGTATCAATATATATGAACTATTTGATGATTTTTTTTTTTATATATTGTTTGATAGAATTTGTATATTATTTGTTACTATACTTGTTGTTTGAACAATTATTTTTTATTGTCATTAAACAATTGGAATAGTCCATTTTTTTTCTTTTAATTTGTTTCATGTTTTTATGTTGCAATGTGAATATTCACATTGGTATGAATTTTTTTTAATGTTAATTGTATGTTAATTGTAAATTGTGAACATTCATATTGTATTTTGGCATGAGTTTTTTTTTTTTTTTTTTTTAAATTCGAAAGTTAGTTATATGTTTGTTATTTTTGTTACTATGGTTGTTGGTAAAACAATCATTTTTGTTATTATTGAACAATCGAAATAGTCGATTTTTATTTTTTTTAATTTTGTTTTATATTTTTACGTTGCAGTGTAAATGTTCACATTCGTATGAGTTTATTTTTTTTAAGGCTAGTTTTATGTTAATTGTAAATTGTGAACATTCACATTGTATTTTGGTATGAGTTTTTTATTTTTGAAAATTAGTTGTATGTTTGTTATTTATTGTGAACATTCACATTGTACTTTAGTATATGTTTGTTTTTTCAAAAGTTAGCTATATGTTTGTTGTCTACTATAAATATTCACATTGTATTTTGATTTTCATTTAGATTTTTTTTTTTTTTTGGGCATTATTTTTAAAATTTTCGCATTATAAAAAAGTTGAAAGTTTATAATTTGATATTTTCTCCGTAAAATGAGGGAGAGATTTTTTCCTTAGAATGAGGGAGAAATTTTCTCCATAGAATAAAGGAAATATTTTTTCTTTAGAAAGTTAGAGTTTTTTTTTTTTTTTTTTTTTTCATAAAATGAGGGACTATTGTTATTTTTTATTGTGTATTAGTTTCAAAATGGAAACATGTGCAAAACATTAGAAGGATGATTTAGTCATATTACATTAAACATGACCTAATGAAATACTAAAAAAGAATATGGGTTAGATAAAATAAAACGCTTAGAAAGAGGATTTATCAGAAAATGACCTTAGGAAAATAGTCACTTAGTTGGTTGAGGTTAACTGACTGAATTGAATAAGTTTATAATTTTACCTATAAAAGTATAACACATGACATTTATATGCGCATTTTTCATAAAAAAAAAAAATACATTAATAATTGTAATCAATTAGATCAAATTGAAATATAATAAATTCATAATCAAAATTGAGTCAATTGAAATCATAGGAACCAAACTAACATAAGGGTTCAAAATATATGGATTACAAGTATAATTTATCATTTATATTATTAATTATAGGTAAATAATATTACCATATTTTTTACACTGATATATATATATATATTATATTGATTATCTTTGTATCTTCATATTATTTATATTAATTTTAATTTTTTTAATCTTACTTATATAATTATATTAAAATTATAAGATTTAAGATATTTTGACTAAAAGATTTCAAGAAAGGTCATTATACTTTACCCACAATATTATGATTACAAGAATTTTGTTGTTGGCTTAGGCAGCATCAAGAAGACAAGTATCACATTCTTGCTGTAAAAATATTCAACTTATGTGCTGTCAAAAGTTGCATAAAAAGTCCTCAATCCTTTTTGTTTTTGTTTTTTTTTATAAAAAAAAAGTGCATAAAATGTATGCCGACACATAGATTTGTCGAGAAGTTATTTGTTGGTTGAAGGCATAATTTGTTAATATTTTAGGAGTATTATTATTGGTGAAAAGAGTGGAATTTATGACTTTATATTAAAATATAGAAAATAGTATAGAGATTTTATATTTAGTAATTGATGGAGAACATAAATATATTATGCTCCTAAAGCACCTAATAATTTTTCTAAATTTGCGTTAGCTGTCGGGATCCAAGGACAAAATGAATTATTGAATTGCTTGACCTTCAAATTTTTTTTAGTAGATAGGAGATTAATTTCAAATATTAGAATAATTACATAAAATTGAATGTTTGTATATTTACAAATCTATCAACTGCCACAAAGAAGCCATCTAACTCAACCCAATAATCACAATAAAGAAACTACTATTCCCAACAATCACACAATATAACCCTTATAATGATAGAGAATAAAGAGTATCATTTTTCGTAAGATTTAAACTCGTAACTTTATACCATAAAGTGGTACTATACAACCACTAAGACCACTATTCCTAACAATCACATAATATAACCCTCATAATGATAAAGAAATACAGAATATCAAATTGATATCCATAAGATTTGAAGTTGTAATCTTACATTACAAAGTGGTATAACACCATTATTAAATCGAATGTCATAATTATATAAGATTTTATTAATTGGTGTCCACTTAGAAGTATGTTTAAAACATATTTGGAGTTATACTTGTGTCGACTATTGTCCTTTGATGGGATCGACGATAGATCCATTACTTCAATTTGAATCGTTTATTTTGCAAATTTTGTCTAACAAATAATTTATATATAAAAATCAAGTAAGCCACATAATAGAATCATAAAAATTAAAATAAAAAAAAAATTAAAAAAAATAGAGGGCAAAATTTGCGAATAGTCTGTTCATTTTTTTTAAAGACATTTATTTTAATCATATGATTGTAGCCCCGTCTGGGATGCCCATTTCGGCTAAAATAGCAATATATTATAAAATATATTATTTTAATTAAATAAAACAAAATGTCACATCTAACTCAAAATCATTTTATTTTTTCTTTCACAAAAGTCAAAACAGTCAAAAAATTTATTCCAAACGAGACTTTTTAACCCAAGTTAAATAACCAAATAATCAATCCACATCCCAAACAAACTCTATCAAAAAATCCAACAAATTTTAGTTTTTGAATAATTGATCTGCTCATCAAACTGTATAGGATGAATAATTCGCATAAGAGTCTTAGTGGACCCCATTCAGATTAAAAAAACCCAAAAAGAATGGACCCCATTGAAGGGCAAAATACTGACCCGACATCTGTTTAAAAAGAATTGTACTCCCTCATAGAAATCATAGTTGAGTATCGTATAATTATTTTTGAATTTACGAATGCTTTGTTAAAGGAATAACGAATAGTGGGAAGTGCAAAAGGAACCTACAAAAAGAAGAGTTTCAACTCCCCCCCGATAAACTCCTTCCAAATCTAAATTTCAAACGTAACTTTACATTTTGTTTGGATCGTGGGGGGATGTAAGAAAAAAAATGATTGTGATTTTTTACTTAGGTGAGAAAAGAAAAGAAAAGAAAAGAAATAGTTATAGTTTCTCATCATTATGTTTGGATAAATAAAAGAGAAGAAAATATAATTTATTACCTATCATGTTTGGAATAAGAGAAAAGAAAAAAAGGGTTGTATTTTATTTTATCAAAATGACCTTCCATATTAGTAAGTTATGTTTTTTCATAAGAGTAATTTTAGTATTTTAGAAAATTTACATTAAATCCAATTCATTTTTCACCAAATCTCACAACTTTTAGTGAGAAACAAAACATAAATTTGGTGAGAATCTTTTTCTCACCGTCTCTCATTATTTCTCACCTATTTCACCATTCAAACAAATAAAAGGGTTTCCTATTTTCACAATTTCTTTTCTTTTCTCACTAAACCAAGGTTGTTAAAATCGGGATCCTACGTTAGATCGTTGGAGGTGTTTATAGGATCGGATCGTAAAATCAGATCAAGGATAAGATCCTACTGAAAAAGACAAAGTATATAATAATTTAATTTAAATAAATATTTCTTAAAAAATATACACAAAATGAGCATATATTCTATTAAAAAGAAGTGAAGATATTGTGAAAAATATAATATTCCATGTAAAATATATATATATATATATAATATTATACGATAAAAAATTTGATGGTAAAAGTTTTGTATTTTATCAAAAAAGAAGGTGAAGAAGAAGAATTTTATAACAAAGTACTTTACAATCTACAATAATACATAAAAAGTGAAGAAAAAATATTTAACGAAATTGGATATGAAAATAGATTAAGAACTCAAAAGAGCAGTTTAACCGAATGATAAGGTTTGTCGTTAGCATTCCTGGTGGGGCAGATTTGAGTCACAAAAATAATCTCTCCAAAAATTGGAATAAAGTTGCAATCTTACCCTCTTTAGATTTCACTAAAGCTAAGTTTGTTTTTCCGACTAGTTAATTTTCTTAAATTATCACATTATTTGAATGCTTGTTTCCTAATTTATTTTTCTTAGTCTATTTGATTCAATACTACTTAATTTTTATTATTTATTTTGACCACATAAATTGGTATTTAGATAACAAACATAAAATTTATAATAAAATATGTCATACAATACAAAATAAGGCTTGTAAATTGGATCGGATAGAATTGGATTCGGATCGGGATTCCACGATCCTATAAGATCCCATTATCAAGATCGAAAGATTCTACCTATAAGGAATTTTTTATACGATCCTGATTGATTCTACTCAAATAAATCGTAAAATCGTAGGATCGTAAGATCCAAATCGGATTCTGACAATAATTTGTTAACTAATACTCGGATTTAGTGTTGAGAATAAGCACACCTTTATGTCCTAACTGTGATTTGGTGGGATCAGGTTCGGGTACCATAATCAAAATTCTCAAGCACCCTCCCCCCCTACTTGGTTATAAAGTTTAATCCATCCATATCTCATACCAAAGAAATGAAAATGATACCCAAACATCAAAATTGCTTTCATTTGGTATCCTTCCCATTTGCATCCCATTATCTTTTGCCACAATGAAGACTACAACAACTGCATGCTCTGACTTGAAAAAAAAGAAAAAAAAAAAAATCAATTCAGTGCACGAGACTTCTGCTCAATTCTTCGCCTATAGTTAGTAAGAATATATAAATTCCAACCATTTTGTGCCAGAAAATTTCACCTAACCCCAATAACTCCCTCAATCTACATCCTTCTGATCCTTTCCCTTTTCTTTCTTTTACCATGTTTGGCCTCTGATCCTTTCCCTTTTCTTTTACCTTATTTGGCCTTGTATTGAACACCAAATGTTTGAAAATTTGTGTTACAGCAGATTATTGAGAGTTCCTAAATTCAAGTAATCATCAGTTCATCTTCATCACCCCTCTTTCCTTATCTTAGTGTCCAATATGCCTTCTTGATGTGTTTATCTAGTTGGAATCAAAACAGATCAAAGAGAACAAACACAAAGTAATCACAAGCCCACACATCTGTGTTTTCTTTCTCTTCCCTCTCCTAAACCATAAATTAAAAATTTTGAAAAAGACCCAATTATCCATTCTAAGCTCCTTCCACACTTCCAAACAAACAAAGAATTCAATTTTGAAGGAGGAGGCTGCAAGAAACAAGAAAAACGATTTCTGGGTATATGAGGGAAATGAATTCCCTACTTTCCATCTCCTTTGTGGTTCGATTCGCCGTTGAATTCCCTTGGAGCAACGAAATCTCAACCCGGTTCGCCTGAAAAAACAAGCAGCTTGCAACAAGTCCAATTATCCCAGTGTGTCTTGTGTTTGTGGAGTGGTGTATTGATATAACAAGTGGCAAAGGACTAATGATGAATCGTCTTCATCACCGCCCACACCGCCTGCTTCTTGATGCAGAACCCAACTCGCCACCTGGAAGCAGAACACGTGGCTCGTATGCCACCGAGGCGAATTTCGACACTAACATGCTGATAATCCTGGCAGCTTTGCTCTGTGCACTGATCTGTGCCCTTGGATTGAACTCAATAGTGCGGTGCGCCATAAGGTGTAGCAGGAGATTCGCTTTTGAGACGCAGGAGGAGGCAGCAGCCCGCCTGGCTGCGACAGGGCTGAAGAAGAGAGTGCTGCGTCAGATTCCGGTGGTGGTGTACGGTGCAGGGATTGGTATTCCAGCGACAGATTGTCCAATATGCCTTGGAGATTTTGTGGATGGTGAGAAAGTAAGAGTCCTGCCAAAATGTCACCATGGATTTCATATCAAGTGTATTGACATATGGCTGGCTTCACATTCGTCGTGTCCGACATGTCGGCGGTCACTGATTGAGCAACCGACGTTGTCAGATGCGGCCGATGCGGAAGCCAGTTTGCAGCATCCTGGAAATGGAGCAGGAGGACATGGTGATGTGCCTGGATCTGGAGAAGAGGTAGGTTAATTAGCAGTAGTATGAAAAACTCAGAACTATGGAATGAAAAGAGAAAAAAAATTTAAAAACAAATAGAGGGTGTTTGTCATATTTGATTTTTGGATTAATTAGATCGAGAGCCCCTTAACTATTAACGAATATTACTTTAACCTCCTCATCTATGAATCCGTTCATATTGACTCATTCAACTATATAAATTGTACAAATACATCACTTCTGAAAGTGATCTAGAGGGGGCAAAAGTGATATATTTCTATAGTTGAACGGATCAAAATGTACGGGTTCATAGATGAGGAGGGTAAATTGATATTCGTAAATAGTTGCGGGGGTCTTGATGTAATTAACCCTTTTTTTGTTTCAGAGATTTGTAGTTTGTGTGTGTAATTATCCTATAGAGGAATAGTTTGGTTATAGCAATTATTATGTTAAGACCTATTATGAGATTTTTGCTGCAATATACTAGTTTTAGTAATGCAGATCAATTAATCTGTAGTAGTGTTGGACTGAGTTTCACTATCAATCCCAAAGTAAATTGGCGCTTCACTTGTATTTTTTACAGTACTCGATATTGAGCCTACATGTTTGTTGTTAAGAGCCGCCGTGATAGGGAGTGACATTGTGTACCCAACAATCCCTCCTTTAGGATAACCCTCCTGCGACTCAAACCCATGAAACAATAAGTTTAAAAATATTGTATTCCGTGTGATTTTTCACTAAAAACTCGAAAGGCCTCAAGAGCCATGACAAATTGTTTCTAATACTACTTGTCGGGTCGTGTTTCACTATCTTTTCTAAACATAATTGGTGTTACAAAATTTTTTTTTATATCTTTTATGACATTTGACATTGCACGTATACTTATTTTTAGAATAGGTGTAGAGAGCGGTATTGCGTACACAACATATAGATATGAAATTCTCTATCCCTTGTCACCAATTTGCTTCCAATCACAAATCATGTTTTTAAAATTTTTGTATTTTAAAATTCTCATGTCGCGTGATTAAAAATATATTAGAGACAAAAGATTATTTTTTAGAAACAGAAGATCTTGGCCAAGTTAAAATGTAAAGATTAGACGAATCTGGTCCCCATTGAGCTCTCTCATAACCAAAAAAAAAAACAGTTGAATCAATTGTAGTTGTTAGGGAAAATAGAATGGACCTTTTTGTAAGAGAAAGGACTTAAATTTCTTTTTGGTATGTTTTCCATTTTCTCCTAAAATAGAAATTTTGATATTAAATCCATTTCAAAGGTCCTGATTTCATGAACTAAGGTCATGTTTGTTTTAGGGATAAAAGAAGGGACAAAATAATTTCGTGTTTGATTTAAATATGGTGATCTAAAATAAGTTATTTTGCATCTTAATTTATCCTAAAATATGCGACAAAGTTACTAAAAATCTTAATCAAGAAAAGTTACCTAACTATTACCTACCTCAAAATAGTTGAAAGGAGTTTTGCCACGAATATACCATTTTCTACTATTCATTCACAATGAGAGTCTCACACTATCAATTGGTACAAGCTTCATTTTCATTATGAATAGAAAATACAATATAAAAATGAGAGATTTATTAAAAAATCTTTTTTCAAATGTTTGTATCCCAATTAGTCTATAAGATATTCTTGTATTTCAATAAGTCCTATTATTTGAACATTTGATTTATAAAATCATAATTCTCATATTTAAAACATTTTATGAACATTTCTATCTTTACAAATATTTTTTGAACAGTTAGTAATTTGGTGATGTGAACATTCATATTTTACAATGTAAATATTCATATTGACGTGTAAACGTTCACATTGATAGTGTGAACATTCACATTGACAATATGAATATTCATATTGACATGTTAACATTCACATTAATGGTATGAACATTCACATTAACAGTGTGTACATTCACATCACGAAACATTCGCATTGTAAATGTGAATATTATTAGGGGTATTTTGGTAACTATGTTACCCATAAGACTTATTAGAATATTAAAAAATAATATGAATTAAATGAAATATAAGTAGATAAAAAGAGACTTATGAAAAACTGTCCCTATAAAAAACCGTGTACCTAATTATTCTTTAGGAAGTGCACAACTACTTTGGTCAATGTAGATTTGGTTATAACTTCTTCTTGTTTTTTTAATTTTAGAAATTTGTGTCAAAATGTTTAGTGCAATTTTTGCTTTTAACTTATAAAGCACAACTAACTTAAATAAAATGAAGAAAAAAAAATGATTAACTCTTTTTTTTTTTTTTTAAATTTATAAAAAATTTGATTATTCAAAAACAAGTACACAGGCCCATGTTGATTCGAAAATGTATCAAATTTATAACTCTTTTTATTCGAAAATGTATCAAACAGGCCCATGTTGATCCACAAATTATACATTGAAAACATAGGGTAATTTTCTTTAGCATTGTCCACACAAAGCAATGAATTATTATTGTTAAATATAGTAACTATATATTTGGTTTATTATACATATTATATTATATTCATTATTATATTTTGGATTACAATACTTAGGTTTCTCTCCTCTTATATAAAGGAGTCTTGTATACATTATTACATAATATTCAATATAATACAGATCTCTCTCTCTCTCTCTTTCTCTTAGATATTGTAACATGGCAGCAGAGCTATAGATTAAGCTCTTGACCGCCTGCTGAATCTCAACTCATTTTGCTGTCATATTTTTCTTTCAATATCGCTTTGTAGTGATCTTTTTCTTTATCCGCTGGTTTATTCCTACCTCAAATATCTCTATCATTTTTTTTTTTTTAACTCGCAATCCATTTTTGTATGTATGTGTGTGTGTGTTTGCTCCACTCTGTTTTCCCTCTGCTTCAACCTCAAATAGATTTTTATCTTCAAACCTATTTGAGTTTGAGGGGGTATTATACCTATATCACGATTAACATGGTTATACACCATGCAAACCACCTAAGCTGCCCCCCTGTGGCGCACAACTCAAGTTGCCCCCTATGGTACACCACCTAAGCCGCCCCATGACACACCACCCAAGCCGTCCCCTCTAGCACACAATCCAAGCCGCCCTCGCTGGCTCACTACCCAAGCCGTCCCTTGGCGCAACACCAAAGTCACCCCCTGGCGCACCATCCAAGCCGCCCTCTGGCGCATTCAGTCATCTGATGGCATCATCGTTTAACATTACGTCATAAGTTATGTGTGTGTCACACTTACTGGTTCAGCATCCAGTCTCTACGACGGTCCGACATGATCCCTTAAATTGTCCTAACATTGATTTCGGTCAGTTCTTACAACGGTCCGACATTACTTCTTAAACTGTCCCGGCATTGATTTCGGTCAATTCCTATAACAGTCCAGCATAACCCTGTGAACCGTCTCGATATTGATTTCGGTCAGTTCCTATAACGGTCTGGCATGACCTCATAAACTGTCCCGATATTGATTCCAACTAGTTTATACAACGATCCAGCACGACCTTAAACTGTCCCAGCATTAGTTCCGGCCAGTTTCTATATTGGTCCGACACGGCCTTAAACTGTCCCGGCATTAGTTTCAGTTTCTCTATCCAAACTCAAGTTAGTTTTTCTACTTGAGTTTGAGGAGGGGTGTTAAATATAATAACTATATATTTTGTCTATCATACATACCATATTACATTCATTACTATATTTAGAATTGCCATACTTAGGTTTCTCTCCTTCTATATAAAGGAATCTTGTATACATTGTTACATAATTATTCAATACAATATTCAATTTAATACAGATCTCTCTCTGTCTCTCTCTCTCTTAGATATTGTAACAATTATTAGTATTATTATTATTATTATAGTATGTCGAAGCTTAACCCTAACTAGTTTTTTATTTTTATTTTTATTTTTTTTTATTCAAGAGGAAAGGTGGCAAAGACAACAACAGTCAGAGGACAGAAAATAGAAACAAACGACAGAGCACTAGGCCCTAACTAGTTCTGGAATACATGCAGCCTCTCTTTTCAATATCTATTGAATAATTTTTTAGAATAAGCTTAGGGTGGTCCCAAGTGAGTTACTACTTTATGAGATTTGTTTTCATGACTTGTTTCTTAAAACGTTTATTGCACTCAATTTTTCATTCAACTATAGAGGCATAATCTTTTTATTATAGGAGAACAACAAGCATCCAGTTAAAAGTTGTCTACTGAGATAAAAGAATATCAACAGGATTTTAAAAAGTTTAGAAGCATAGAACAATTTTATGAAACAGTTATAAACGTGAGTCACAATATGTGAGTTTCACCTCTTTATCTAACATATACAACTAATTCTTAAATAAAAACATAATAAATAATAAAAGTTGTTAAAAATATTCTAGCCTGCTGGTAAAGAACTCAAAAAAATTCCCATCCACTTGCTTCTTAAAACCAGTTAAGGTAACTAGTTTAATTGTTAAAGAAAAAGGAAGTAAGTCAAAAGATGATTGAAAGATAAACATTTGCATATAGCACTTCATTAGCTCAGGTAGGATTAACCTATAGTATCAACTTTTATGTGCCTTGTTTGATTGGATAGCTATATGTAGAGGAAGCTTATATGGAACACAAAGAATCAAATCAAACACATTTGTGCTCATGGAATGGAATCTCAAATCTCTTCAACTTTTTGTCTTCCTTCTTTTTATCTTTTTCTTTTGTTGTGGCTTCTAGGCCCACAGTTTGAAATTCATTCATTCACTACTTGTAAACATTTGTGCAAGTAATGAGGTTTAATTGTGTTGTGATTAAGACATCTTACAAAGCAACAAAGATAGTTCTTATCAGGGTAGGTAATTGAGATATAATTAAAAAAGTCGATTGTCTAGCTTAAGATCACTCTTACATCTAAATTGAGGCCGTGACATCCAAAACGACAAGCATGAGGTTAAAGAATTTCATCCCTAATCATACGTACAACCTTTGCATTATAATAGGAATAGTCCTCGTGACCGAGATTCGCAATCTCATACATTGGACCTTAAGAATATATTGAGCTTGATATCTAAACTAGGCATCGGAGAAATTTTGACGTATATCTATGCCGGAATAAGAACATCTCCATTTCATGGTTATAATAGAGAATACCCATTACATCATTTAAGAGTTGTAAAATAATCATAAGAATTTATCAATATTTTAAATTAAAAATAGATTATTACAAACTCTTGAATAATACAAGGGAAATCCTCCATTATAACTTTGAAATGGAGAGAATTACAATCCACTCTCATTTCATATCTTGCACGTCATTGACAACTTTTTGTCCAATTTACAAAAATTCAATTCATAAAGCTTGACTCATCATCATTGGACCACCCCCTTATGGACCTTGATTGATATATATACTAGGTTTAAAAAATAAAAATAAAAAACCGCGCAAAGCACAGGTTAAATATTAAAATAAAAATTTTATGTGAAAATATATTAATTAATTAGATTATTTAAGTTAATTATTTTTGTGCTACTTTTATGAGGGGCAGAAACGATTTAACGTTTTAAAAATTTTTAAAATTACAATTTAAATGAAATATTTTTATACATTTTAATATTTTAATTTAAAACTTGTTTTCTGATTTGTATGCAATATTAAAAAATTAAATAAATTATTAAGTCAATTAACGTTTTTTAATTATACGATTTTTGTAGTAATGTTAACTATTTTTTTATTAAAATATTTTCAAATCACAAAATGTATAACAATACCACAAAATACGTAACGTTATCATAAAAATGTGTAATTTTTTATCTCAACCACAAATTATCATGGCTCCTACCCAAAAAAATACGTTACAGTTACCACAAAAATACGTAACGCATCACAAAAATATGTGACAAAAGGTGCATATGATGCACACCCTTAAAGGGGGTATATATCGTAATGTTTCCCTTAGATTTTTTTAAATGAAAAATGTTAATGCTGATAATTTTAGAATAAAAAATTTATTTGTAATAGTTTGGCCTTATATCATTAGATGGGTAAGAAATGAAAAGTTGATACCTATCATACCATATTATTGTAGGTCAAATTGTGAAATTTTTTTATGGGTTTCAAACTTTTTTCTTTTAAAAATTTCGTTTTAATTTTTGGCTTGAAGGTAATGCTTGTTTTAATAGATTAAAAACAATAATTTCATTTTCATTCTATTTAATTCAATGGCATGCTATGGCGTGTTGTGCCTTCACGGTACTGTGCGGTATATTGGGCCCTTATCTTGAGTGTTTTTTTATTTTTAAATAAATCAAAGTCTTATAACAAGTGATTCATTTTGTTAATAAATAAATCATCAATTAACAATTTTCAATGGTATAAGAAATATTTTTCAATGCATAATTTTGATAATTTTATTATTACATAGGAAAGCAGTTAGATTTTTTTAACTATTGTGTTAAATTAAAAATTTTAAGTAGCGGTAGTTGTAACTTTCTAGTATTATTGAGTGACTTATATTTTAAACAAGTTTTATGGGTATGTTTGTAATTTAATTAAAATAAAATATTTATATTTTATAACTGACCAAGATTTTATACATAATTATGATGACACCTTCATCTAAATTACAATCACTAATAATGGTAAATGGAAAATGTTTGGAACTCCCTTTTGGGGAGACTCCCACCACCCCCATAGTAATGTGGACCAATGATGTGTTTGTATTATTATTTTTTTTCATTCTCTTTCTTACTTGGACCAATCACAAGTGAGTGAGGATTGTGGGGGTGACGTTTTGTGGGGGTCTAAATTATTACTGAATAATAAATATTACCAAGAGAGAAGAAAATGGAAGAATTTAGGCCTCGTTTGACAAGTTAACATTTTAGCTAAAAAATCAAAAAGTTACTAAAAAAGTCAAAAAGCCTATAACCCATGTTAAAAAGTCAAAGATTCCCTTTCCTCTCTATTTTTTGCACATCTTTTTATAAAAAAATCAAAAAATCACCCTAAAAAGCCTATAACTTATACTAATTTTTTTTACCTCATATTTTAATTAAAAAATTAAAAAATTACTAAAATAACTAATTCCCAAACGATGCCTTAAATACAAGTCACGATGAGCAAATAATACAAAGTCAAAAGGCAAATTGAGAAACTAAAGGATAAAATTGCAATATTCTAAATATAAAAAGGATAAGAAGGTAATTTAACTAAAAAGTAATACGCATGAAAAATGCTGTTTTGTTCAAGACAAATTAGGTAAGTAAAAAGCAACTCTTGCACGCTTTCCAAAAGCGAAGTGCCCTCTGGAAAATTATTCAGTAGTCCGGGAACTCCAGGCCATCATCTTACGTAGTGCTTTACACCATTCAGAATACTTCATTTTGTCATGGTGTTAGTAAGTTCCATCATATTGACAACTCAGTAACTCTTAAACTAGACGTCTGTTAATCTCTAAATAAGAAAACAAAAATGTTTGAGACTACTAATTAATAGTGATACTAATGATGTGGTGAGCCTCACCTATTGTCATAGTGTTACTGTGCCTTTTATTTTTATTTTTATTTTTTTTTATTTTTTACCTCATTAGTAGTGATTTAATGGTACCAATCACTATTAATAAGAAAAAATGGAAGTGGACACCGTGGAAAAGAAATTAGGTAGAGAATCTCAAAAAATATCTTAACCCCACAAATTAATAAAAATATAAAAAAAAAAAAGTCAAACTCTAAAAACCTAAAAACCTAGTTCCATACTCTTTGAAAATTCATCGTTGCCGAAAGGAAAAAGACCGAGACCGTATTTCTCCCATCCCCTTGACCCTTGACCCTCTATCTCTCTCTTTCATTGGTCAGATTTTTTTTTTTTTTTTTTTTTTTCCTTCTCCTTCAATCACCATCCGTCACGTGTGTATGGGGTAGAGGGTGGGGGTGGAGGTGGTGATTGGAGGGGATATCTATCAAAGCTCTTGCCGAAAAATCAAAATAGAGGAGAAAGGCTGTAGTCTGGTCTTATTTTCTGACACTATGCTGAATGACAAAGTGATGAATGATGAAGATTTTCAAATCAAAAAAGGTATATTTTATTAATTTTTTTAAAAATAATCATGATTTATGACATATTTTGTGATATGAGATTCCATAATTATTTAAATAGTTTTAAGATGGCTTATGTTGATATGATGATATTTATGCTTGGTTTGTTTGATTTTTTAAATATTATTTTTAAGATGATTTTTTTTTTGTTTGTTTTTAATGAAAATTTTTATATGATAATCAATTTTTATTTTATTTTTTTTGTATTTTTTAAATACATTCTAGATGTAAAAAATAAAATAAATTGATTAAAATGTATAAAAAAATTATTAAAAATAAATAAAAATTTGAACAAAATTATGCGTGTATTTTTGTTTGGTTTCGTTTGTTTTTAATAAAGTTTATATATATATATTAGTTAATTTTTTTTTACTTTTTAGATGTATATAATCTTGATGTATCTAAAAGTAAACAAAAAATTGAGTAAAATATAAAAAAAAAAGTATAGAAGAACTTTAGATAGTTTGGAAGAACTTACATTATATTAATATGTTTTTAGTTTTCAGTAATATTATTTGTGTCTAGCTTACAAGAATTTTGCAATTGAGTGCAATTTTTTTTAAAAATATTAAGTGTTAAGAGAGTATCGTGTAACAATATTACTCTCCGCCAATTATAACTATTAATTTTTTATGTTGTCTTGTCAAATATTAATATAAATTAATGAAACCTTATGAGTCAAAATGGTAAAAGGCATCATCTTGGCCAAATTGTCCTAACATGAAAAAATTGCTCATGATTTAGGCCTTAAATAAGGCCTGTTTTTTATAGTTGTAATAAAAATACGATTGTAGTTTCTAACATTTAATACAGGAATTATTGCAGAAATTAACACTTCTAATGATGCTAAAAGAAGTGAACGTGATTGCATGTTTGTTGCAAGGCAAGAAAATAGTGATGACAATTTGTTAGATAATGTGGTATGTAGTGAAGACGAAGCATATGCTTCATGCAGTAATTATGTATTATAAACGGGTTTTAGTATTCGGAAAGAAAAGCCAAGATATTATAGTGGATCAAAGAACATTAGGCAATGTGAATTTTTATGTTGTAAAGAGGGTTTTAAAGTAGATGAAGACCCTTTTGAAGAGAAAAAATTGAATAGGCAGGAGACTAGAACTAGTTGCAAAGTATTTTTTCGTTTAACTGTTGAAGATGAAATTTGGAGGGTAACTGCCTTCAATCCTAAACATAATCATGAACTTGCATTACAATCAGAGCGACATTTGCTAAGACCTGCTCGTTACATTTCAAAACCGAAGGCAGGTGTGATTGATTCTATGGTAAATGCAAGTGTAAGCGCAAAGAATGCTTATTCATATCTAAGAGAAGAAGTTGGAGGCAATGAGAATGTGGGTTTTACCAAAAGGGATTGTTATAATTATGTGAACAAGCAAAAGATGACGATGATTAGTGCTGGAGATGCTCAAAGCTTATTGAATCATTTTAAGCAAAAACATAAAGAAGATCCCATGTTCTTTTTCACAATTCAAGTAGATCAAGAAAATTGCATGACAAATTTTTTCTGGAGAGATGGGAGATCAAGGGTTGATTATGATTGCTTTGGAGATGTGGTTGTTTTTTATACCACCTATCACACAAATAAGTATAATTTGATTTGTGCTCCATTTGTTGGTGTTAACCACCATTGGCAAAATGTGATGTTTGGTTGTGCTTTCCTTTTAGATGAAACCACTGATTCATTTATATGGTTGTTTAAATAATTTTTAGAATCAATGGGGAATTGGTCTCCAGTTACAATTTTTACTGACCAAGATCAATGTAACGCCCTCAAAATATGATGTAAATCAACCATCCATAAGATCTATTAATTTAGTAGAAATGTTATATTTTCCATTCACCTGAATCTACATTCCAAAAGATGTTACATGCATTACATTTTTATAAATATTCATTTTGAAACTATAGCATGTAACTCTAACTGATAACAAGAAAATAAATGCCCTACGGGCTTACATCTCTCCAAGGCTTCGCTTGGTTACAACAAAAGAAGAGTCTAAGTCCCTATACAAGTAAAACCTTCGGCTCGAATAAACACTTAACATAAAAAGAAGAACAACAAAATAGAGTCTTCAGCCCCAAGTCCTCCCAAGTTATACCCTTGGAGGTGGCATGTCACCTGTACCTGAAAATGGTTTCCCAAGTAGAGTGAGCCAAAACCCAGTAGAGATATACTAACGCAATGTATGAAATTTAACTAAGATATATGCATTTGATAAATGTTCAACACTTAAAACCAACTGGCCTCTTATTTTCAAAACCACATAATCACGACATGAATGTTTCAAACCGTTTCCATTCATTTATTCAAATCAACTCATAGATACAATCCCTTGTTATCTAAGCAAATCCCAAACAAGGCTACAACTCATTTATCAATACTTCAATCCCTATCATTTTTCAAACACTTAAATTTTCTTGCCATTTTACGGAACTCTCATCTGAGGAAATTGGCACCCATATATATATATATATATATAAGATTTCAGAACTTTCACCTTGGACACTCCAGCCAACTTAATTTTCAATGGAGTCCATCCCCTATCTCCTCCCAAACAATGGAGTACATCTCCTATCTTCTTCCAAACAATGATACATATACAATGTATTTAAAAGCATGTCATATACAATGACCACCAAAGTCCACACATTCAACAATTTAATTAAACTGTCATATTCAATGACACAATTCATATGATTAGTTTCAATTTACCTAATCCTCATACAGTTTCTACAACAATCATAGCTATCCTCCACCGATAGCCCAAAACAGATATTTCTAAACAGATAAACAAATCTAACCAACAGGTAGTTTGTCCAATTTTCATAGGTGAATGATTTATCAAATCCAATTACACCATTCATTTATACATCTTCCCAATTTCGTGTTTCCCAAATCAATTTCATTATTTCTACAAAATAATCATTTAACACAAATTAGGGCGATTTTCCCCCTTTTACCAAATATCAATTACAAGTTTAAATTTCATCATTTCAACCCATATAATTCCATCTTCAATACCCTACATATACTTTTATGACCCAAAATAGAAAACCCCTCTTTCAAATCTTAAGCCCAAACCCTAGTTTCATCCAAATACCTCCAAATTCCACCATTTATACAAAATGACAAATACCTAGGTTAGAAATCATACTAAGGTGTAAAATATCCATACCTCAACGTTAGGAGAGCAAAGGAGAAGATGGAGACACTTCAAACACGCCAACACCGCAATCTATTCGGATCAACACGAAGCCCTCAAGGTGCTCTACTTTTTTAACAAAGAGACTAAGGTTGAGAGACTCCCAAATCAAGGTGTATTTATAGAGAGAGAGAGAGAGAGTATTTTAGAGAGAGAATGAGCTGGGCTAGGGTTTTAGGTGAAAGAGATGCAAAAAGTGATGTAGAAAAACTCTGTTGCGAACTGATATATGCGACTTTCGCTCGAGCGAAGGAGTTGTCGCTCGAGCGACTAGACACAACAAATGACCTCGCTCAATCACAAGAAGAGTCGCTCGAGCATGGAATGCAAAGCTTCAGGTCTGCCATAGACGCACACGCTCGCTCGAGTGCAAGAAGCCTCACTTGAGTGAAGAATACAAACCTTCAGGTATTTCTCAGACGCACACTCTCGCTCGAGCGCAAGAAGCCTCGCTCGAGCGCAAAAACCCTCACTCGAGCGAAGAACTTCGTCCTTTCCAGAAAAGTTGTGTCTAGGAGGAAACCTGAGAACTCCTAATCCTTACTCGAGTGCAAGAAATCTCGCTCGAGCGAAGGAGCAAGTTACACAAGGCTCGCTTGAGCGAAGAAGCCAAAATCTGGGCAATAACATTCTAGACCAAATAACGACCAACCTGTTCTAAACACACCCAACATGTTTCAAAACTCAAACACAAAGAGTCAAAGAAGAAAAACAAGACATGGATACAATACTAAGCCACGGATACAATACTAAGCCACGAAACCCGAGTCCGGAATACAACAAAGGCCGGGGTAAAATCGGGATCGCTATAACCTCTCCCCCTTAAGGAATTTCGTCCTCGAAATTTTAGTACAAGTTTCAAAATCATGGTTATCCAATTCTCAAGATGATTACCATTTAACTCTCATCACCATGACCCACCCACCGGTCATTCTATCTCTTCACAAGAAAACAAATCCACAATATATACATAGCCCACCATATTTTACCAATATGCATATTCTAAAAATTTAACTAATTTCAATACATCTTCCTTATTTCCAAAACATATTCAATGTTTATGATATATTTGCATTTCCAAAACTCAAACAACATATACAATGTTCAAACTAAACTTGCATTTCTGAAACACATTCAACACTTACAATACTTTCATAATCCAAAACATATACAATGTTTTTATAGTTCTTAAACAAAACTAAAATTTTCAACACATACTCAAACATCAACAAATAAGTCCAGATATTTCTCTCGGACTTCCAATTCATGCTCCCAAGTTGCTTCATCAACCCCGTGATGTTTCCACAATACTTTGACCAAGGGAATTGTCTTGCCTCGCAAGACTTGGTCTTACCTATCCAAGACTCGCACCGGTCTCTTCTCATACGAGGCATCCTCGTCTACCTCTAAGTCAGTCCAATCTAGCACATGCGATATACTTCCGAAGCATACTAATGTGAAATATGTCATGCACTCCAGAAAGTTGTGGCGGTAACGCCAAACGATAGGCAACCTCCCCAATCCACTCAAGGATCTCAAAAGGGCCAATAAACCAGGGAGATAACTTCCCACTCTTCCCAAATCTCATCAAACCCTGTCTAGGTGATATTTTTAAAAAGACATGATCACCCACCTCGAATGACAAAGGTCTCCTCCTACGGTCGGCATAACTCTTTGGGCGACTCTAGGTTATAGCCAATCTCTTACGGATAAATGCCACTTTCTCCGTCGTTTCCCGAACCAACTCTGAACCTAATAAAGGTGCATCACCTACCTCGGCTCAACACACAAGCGATCTACACTGCCTGCCATACAAGGCCTCAAACGGTCCCATGCCAATACTCGATTAGAAACTGTTATTGTAGGCAAATTCCACCAAGGGTAAGTATCTCTCCCATGACCCCTTAAAGTCAATGACACAGCCTCGGAGCATATCCTCAACGATCTGAATAGTACACTCGGACTGCACGTCAGTCTGAGGATGGTAAGTGGTACTAAAGGTCAGTCTAGTGCCCAAGGCACTCTGCAAACTCTGCCACAACCGAGCAGTGAACCACGGATCTCTATCCGAAACAATTGTCACAGGAACCTCGTGCAACCTCACTATGTCTCGAATATACAAGTCAGTAAGGTAATCCACCGAATCTCTCACGCGCATAGGAATAAAGTGCGTCGACTTGGTCAACCGATCAACTACCACCCAAATGGCATCGCTACCCCGTTGAGTCCTCAGAAGACCCACAACAAAATCCATTATGACATGCTCCCATTTCCACTCAACTATAGGCAAGGGTTGCAACAAACCCACTAGCCTCTGATGTTCGGCCTTCGCTTGCTAACAAGTAAGGCATTTCGATACAAACACTGCCACATCCTTCTTCATACCCCTCCACCAAAACTGGCGACTCAGATCATAATACATCTTTGTGCCTCCTGGATGCACCGCAAGGCGTGAATGGTGAAACTCTCGGAGTACTTCCTCTCGGCAAGACTCCGACACACACATACGGTCACGGTATCTTACACTCAGGTCAGGATACACGGTCAAACCCTTCTCTACTTTCTCACTGGAGATCTTTTCCCGGAGGGGTTCTACCTTAAAGTCACCCTTATGTGCTCCTAACTCTCAGTTCATAAGTGTAGGTTGTGTAACTACAGAAAATAAGGCTGCAGACTCAACAGACTCGCCCAAATGCAAGTCAAATTCTCCAAGGGCACCCAACATCTCCCATTCCCGGATAGCTATACAAGCTACACTACTGATGGATTTCCTACTTAGGGCATCGGCTACAATATTGGCCTTCCCTGGGTGGTAATGTAACTTGAAATCATAATCTTCTATGAACTACATCCATCTTCTCTGCTTCAAATTCAAGTCTTTCTGTGTAAACAGATACTTCAGACTCTTATGATCAGAAAACAGGTCAAATCTCTCACCATACAGATAGTGCCTTCAATTTTTCAAGGCAACTATCACAGCTGCTAACTCTAAGTTGTGAGTAGGGTAGTTCCTCTCGTGTATTTTCAATTGCCGTGAGCCACAGGCTACTAGTTTCCCTTCTTGCATCAATACACAACCCAAACCTTCTTGTGAGGCATCACAGTACACTGAATAACCCAATCTTCTCTCCGGAATAATCAAGACTAGAGCGGTGGTAAATCTAACCTTAAGCTCCTGGAACAACTTTTCACAGATGTCACTCCACACAAATTTAACCCATTTTCTCGTCAGCCTAGTTAAAGGCAAAGCTAATCTGGAGAAATCCTTCACAAACCGATGGTACTACCCGGCCAACTCCAAGAAACTACGAATCTCGAAAGCATTCTTAGGTTGTACCCAATCCTGCACTACCTCAATTTTGGATGAATCTACAGTCACCCTTTCCCCGGATACTACATGGCCTAAGAACTTAACCTCTCTTAGCCAGAACTCACACTTCCCGAACTTAGCATACAGCTTATGGGCTCTAAGCAATTCGAACACCACTTGTAAGTGTTCCTCATGCTCCTCTTCAGAATGTGAGTAAATCAAGATGTCGTTCACAAAGACGACTACAAAACGGTCTAAGAACTCTCAGAAGATTCGGTTCATCAAGTCCATAAACACGGCTGGGGCATTGGTTAGCCCAAAAGGCATGACTAGAAACTCGTAATGGCCATACCGCGTACGAAATGCCGTATTTGGGATATCCTCCTCCCTGACCCTCAACTGGTGGTAACCCGATCTTAGGTCTATCTTGGAGAAACAACGAGACCCTTTCAACTGATCAAACAGATCATCTATACGAGGCATGGGATACTTATTCTGAACCGTAACCTAGTTCAACTTCCGGTAATCGATACAAAGTCGCAAGGCTCCATCTTTCTTTTTAGCAAAGAGGGCCGGTGCTCCCCAATGTGAAGTACTAGGGCGAATAAAACCCTTATCTAGTAATTCCTGGAGTTAAATCTTCAACTCACTCAACTCAACTGGTGCAAAATGATACGATGCCATGGAAATCGGTGCCGTGCCAGGCACTAAATCAATAGAGAACTTGATCTCTCGGTGAGGCGGTAAACCAATAAGGTCCTCAGGAAAGACATCCGAGTACTCACAAACCACTCTTGGTAACTCAACTCGAACTTCATCACACTCACTACTCAAGAAGCTAGCAAGAAGACAACTAAGTTCACTCTGGCTACACGAACCATACACCGGTGATAAGACTCTATCCACTTAGTCCCCTAAGAAATAAAAGCAATCACCACTCAAGGTACATACAGTAACCCTCTGACGATAGCAATATATAACAGCCCGGTATGACGATAACCAGTCCATACCCAAAATAATATCAAAACTAGACATGTCCATCAATACAAAAGAAAAAGGAAGCCGATGATCGGCAACCTCTATATCACAGCCCCGACACCCCTGTTTCAGAACTATTTCACCCCCGACAGGTGACACAACACAAATAGAAGATGCTAACTATGCCAATTCCAACCCCAAAACAGATGCAAATGTAGACGAAATAAATGAATGTGATGTACCCGTATCAATCAACACATTAGCAGCCAAGTTGCAAAACAAAAAGGTACCTCTCACAATAGATGGAGCCGATACAAGATCTAGCGCGGTAACAGCATACACACGCCCTGTAGGTCTCTGATCTACTTGCTAACCTCTCGAAGCATAAGACTGCTGCACAAACTAAGCCGAAGAGGCTATCTGATTGGCCCTCGAGGCCTGCACTGATTGAGCTGGCTGGTGACTCTGTGTCTGCCTCTAACCAGATGCACCAGGTGTGCCATCCAACTATGGACAAAACCTCTTCAAGTGCCCCGCCTGCCCACACTGATAACAAGTGAGCGGCTAGCCTCTGCCCTGACTCTGGCTCTAAGAACGAGCCGAAGATGAAACTGCTCACTGCCCTCCTCCCTTCTGTGGACAAGCTGGAGACTTGTGGCCCAACTGACCACATTTGTAACAGGTGATGCCTCCTTGACTACCTCTCCCAGAACCCGAACTCGGCACTGGAAAGGTAGACCTCGAATGCACTCTCTGGGACTGCTGAGGGTTAGAACCCATCTGCCTCTTACTGTCCTCCTGACCATTTTGACTCCTCCTCTACATGCATAATAGTCTCCAAATGGGTTGCAGCCTCCACAAGGCGCCCATAATCCCTAATCATGGATCCGACAACTCTAAACATGAGTCTGGTCCTCAGTCTCTTCTCGAACTCCAGGCAACGACGCTCCTCAGTCGCCATTAACTCCGGTGCAAACCTAGACAAGCTAGTAAAAGTGGCTTCAAATTCGGCCACTGGTGTATTTAGTTGCACCAACTTAGAGAATTGATCCCTCAACTTGTCCTTTACCGTAGCAAGCAGGTACTTGTCCTAGAAGGCATCAACAAAAGCTTTCCAAGTTCCTCCAATGCGCCCCTGCGCATAGTTCCACCACTGACCCGCGTCTTCCTTCAGCTGGAAAGACGCCAAGGTCACTCTCAAACCTTCGTTTTCGATGCCGAGCATCTCAAACGTCTTCATCATTTGCTCCAACCACTCATCAGCCTTCAGTGGCTCCTTAGGATCTCCCAAAAACTCGTTCAGGTTGGACCGGAAGAACTCCCTCTTCAGAAAAGGCGGCCGAGCTTCAGCTACTTGGGCCTGGACGTGATTCTCAGTCTTGAAAATGTCCATAAATTCCCTCAAAGCTCCAGCCATCTCGCAAGCTAAGGCGCCTATGGCCTGCTGACCAACCTGTTCGACCTCATTGGCCTGACCCACTACTTCCTCATGTGCCGGGATTTCATCCGGTATAGGTATCTTGTGCCTCTTAGGCCTACCACGCCTACCACCATGACCTCATCCTGACATCCTAATAAAGGTAACAAAAGAGATTAACACATTTGCAAATGTGCTGAAACCATCTCACTCGCGTCCTAATATGATGGACAATTGTAAGTCACTCCACATAAGCACATACGAATTTCATTTCCAGATAATGACTGTCCCGTGGCATTGCTAGAGTTCTAGTTAGAAATGGCAATGATCAAGTACCTTTCCAATAGGACTCCCAAAAACTCATGGACCCGATTAACATCCTAGAAATTAAATCTCATACCCATATGTTCACATAAACATGTCATCATGTAAGCACATAATCATTCATACTTAAGTCTCTAACAAGTGAGACAAACCCATTGTGGTACTAACCACTTCCCATGTACCCAAAGTATTCAAACCCGGTACGCTTTGATACCAAGTTGTAATGCCCTCGAAATATAATGTAAATCAACCATTCAAAAGATCCATAATATAGTAGAAATGTTATATTTTCCATTCATCTGAATCTACATTCTAAAAGATGTTACATGCATTACATTTTCATAAATGTTCATCTTGAAACTATAGCATGTAACTCTAACTAATAACAACAAAATAAATACCCTACGGGCTTACATCTCTCCAAGACTTCACTTGGTTACAACAAAAGAAGAGTCTAAGTCCCTATACAAGTAAAACCATCGGCTCGAATAAACACTTAACATAAAAAGAAGAACAACAAAATAGAGTCTTCAGCCCCAAGTCCTCCTAAGTTATACCCTTGGAGGTGGCATGTCACCTGTACCTGAAAATGGTGTTCCAAGTAGGGTGAGCTAAAGCCCAGTAGAGATATACTAACACAATGTATAAAATTTAACTAAGATATATGCATTTGATAAATGTTCAACACTTAAAACCAACTGACCTCTTATTTTCAAGACCACACAATCACGACATGAATGTTCCAAACCGTTTCCATTCATTTATTCAAATCAACTCATAGATACAATCCCTTGTTATCTAAGCAAATCCCAAACAAGGCTATAACTCATTTATCAATACTTCAATACCTATCATTTTTCAAACACTTCAATTTTCTTGCCATTTTACGAAACTCTCATTCGAGGAAATCGACATCCATATATATATATATATATATAAGATTTCGGGACTTTCACCCCGGACACTCCAGCCAACTTAATTTTCAATGGAGTCCATCCCCTATCTCCTCCCAAACAATGGAGTACATCCCCTATCTCCTCCCAAACAATGATACATATACAATGTATTTAAAAGCATGTTATATACAATGACCACCAAGGTCCACACATTCAACAATTTAATCAAATTGTTATATTCAACAGCACAATTCATGTGATTAGTTTCAATTTACCTAATCCTCATGCAGTTTCTACAATAATCATAGCTATCCTCCACCGATAACCCAAAACAGATATTTTTAAACAGATAAACAAATCTAACCAACAGGTAGTTTTGTCCAATTTCCCATAGGTGAATGATTTATCAAATCCAATTACACCATTCATTTATACATCCTCTCAATTCCATATTTTCCAAATCAATTTCATTATTTCTACAAAATAATCATTTAACACAAATTAGGGCAATTTTTTCCCTTTTACCGAATATCAATTACAAGTTTAAATTTCATCATTTCAACCCATATAATTCCATCTTCAATACCCTACATATATTTTTATGACGCAAAATAGAAAACCCCTCTTTCTTAAGCCCAAACCCTAGTTTCATCCAAATACCTCTAAATTCCACCATTTATACAAAATGACAAATACCTAGGTTAGAAATCATACTAAGGTGTAGAATATCCCTACCTCAACGTTAGGAGAGCAAAGGAGAAGATGGAGACACTTCAAACACGCCAACACCGCGATCTATTTGGATCAACACGAAGCTCTCAAGGTGCTCAACCTTTTTAACAAAGGGACTAGAGTTGAGAGACTCCCAAATCAAGGTGTATCTATAGAGAGAGAGAGAGAGAGAGAGTATTTTAGAGAGAGAATGAGCTGGGCTAGGGTTTTAGGTGAAAGAGATACAAAAAGTGATGTAGAAAAGCTCTGCTGCGATCTGATATACGCGACCTTCGCTCGAGCGAAGGAGTTGTCGCTCGAGCGACCAGACACAACAAGTGACCTCACTCGAGCGTAAGAAGAGTCGCTCGAGCGTGGAATGCAAAGCTTCAGGTCTGCCATAGACGCACACGCTCGCTCAAGCGCAAGAAGCCTCGCTCGAGCGAAGAATACAAACCTTCAGGTATTTCTCAGACGCACACCCTCGCTCGAGCGAAGAACTTCATCATTTCCAGAAAAGCTACGTCTGGAAGAAAACCTAAGAACTTTTAATCCTTACTCGAGCGCAAGAAATCTCGCTCGAGCGAAGGAGCAAGTTACATAAGGCTCGCTTGAGCGAAGAAGCCAAAATATGGGCAACAACATTCTAGACCAAATAACGACCAACCTGTTCCAAACACGTCCAACATGTTCCAAAACTCAAACACAAAGAGTCAAAGGAGAAAAACAAGACATGGATACAATACTAAGCCCCGAAACTCGAGTCCGAAATACAACAAAGGCCGAGGCAAAACCAGGATCGCTATAATCAAGCCATGTCTAATGCTATTCAGGTAGTGTTTCCAAATACACATCATCGACTATGTTTGTGGCATATTTCAAAAAATGCTCCTTCTCATTTGGGGAAATTAAATACTAACACAAAGTTCAAGTACCTTTTCAACAAGTGCCAAAAATATTGTGATTCTACACTAGAATTTCAACAAACTTGGGATAAAATGATACAAAAGTTTAAAATTCGACACAAGTAGAGCACTACATTCACTAAGGATAGTTTCACCGCTGAATTTAAAGCTTCCTCAAGGAGTGAAAGTACAAATAATGTTTTGAATAACATAGCAGGTAAGACTACTAGCCTAACTAACTTTGTTATTGAATATAACAATTTAGTCGCAGGTATGCATTCTTCAAAGTTGGATGAAGATTTTCGATGCAAGCAAGGTGCCCCTCAAAAAATAGTAAAAAGAAGTGGTATTTTGGGTCATGCAACTCAAGTATACACCTGTAAGATATTTAAATTATTTGAAAATGAATTTCTCAATAGTCTTGCAATGGTGTGGAAGCAAGTTAATTGTCATGATACAGTTGATGTCTTTGAGTTGAAAGAAGAAAATAGTGAAAGGGTACGTATTGTTCACTTTGACCATCTCACTAACAACATTTCTTGTTCTTGTAAGAAGTTTGAATCATTAGGAGTTCTTTGCTGTCATGCATTGAGGGTTTCTAGTATAACAAATTTGACTGCAATTCCAAGTCAATATATTTTGAAACGTTGGACAAAAGATGCCAAGAAAAGAATTATGGCTTATGAACAAGGTACCAATTCCACTGCGAATGGTAAAGAGGCTGAGATCATATGGCATAATAGTACGATACGTATAATTAATACAACTATATACAAGAGTCAAGGGAATAATAGCCTTAAGAACATTTGCCAAAAGATACTTGTAGAACTTGATGAAAAAATTGAAAGGGAGTTTGAAAGGTTGAGATTGGGTACAGATGTGCATGTTGAAGAAGATCAATCCATACAGTGTGATACCACTAACATGTCAGTATTGGATCCCCCACGAGCAAGATTGAAAGGTGTACGAAACACTAGACTTAAATGACATTTTGAAAAGTGCAAGACAAAATCGTCCAAGGATGCATCAACTTCGCGTGAGAATCTTTTTTTTTTTATTTTTTTTATTCAAGCGTGAGAAACTATTTACTTGCTCAATATATGTTACATTCTCATCTGTAATAATATTTCTTTAATAAAGTTCTTCTGCTCTAAGTTATTTGTGATTTATGCACATACTCAAGAAAATCAAAACAAGTAAAGCAAGGATCATCACATGCCTCACTTGGTGTCACATATGATACAACAATCTTCCAACCACCAAATGAGTCCCCTTATGTAAGACCAACAGATGCCAACATACATGGTCAATCTTACCCTCCATGGACTATGCGCACTCAGGTATTGAATATTTATATTGATCCACAAAATTAAAATCTCTAGTATTTATACTTAAAATTATGGTCGTAATTAATTTAAAGTATGAACTATTTCTATGCATAGGATATGGACTTTGCAAATATTCCATTTACAACTATGTTGCAAAGTGTCGATGTTGTAAACCAATTTAGTCGAGTAAATATTGACACAATTCATTTATTTATTTGGATGCCTTTATTTGTTAATATTATGATATGCATTTGTTGTTCTCTTAACAAAGGCTTAATTTGTATAATGCTTTTAATATGCTGTTTAGAAAATGATAGTCGCACAGAAAAGCTACAAAAGTAAGATGGGAGGTGTACATAAGGGTTGAGAGACTTACACAAAGCAATACTTTGAAGGTGGCTAGTGCTCAAAGAATGATATTTTGGAAGTTTGATCAAGTGCAAAGAAAGAATTTCAAACAATGTTTCTAGGGAAAGACAAAATTTTAATTGAAGTTGTGTTTTTTTATTTGTTTTCCCTGCATTTATGTAATGAAGCTTTATATATGTACAATGGTTTTTTTTATTTCCTTAAAAGATTATAGATGAAAAGACTGGTTGAATTTTATTACTTCATTATCGGTTGTAGTAGTGAACTTTTTGATAAAAAAATTTTAGATATTTATAGTTAACAAATTGAGATGACATTCATTAATAATAATAAAAAAAGTTTATAAAGTGAAATGTAACTCAATAAACTAACATGATAGGCTTTACATCAGTTTGTAAAGAAAATTTTTAATTTTTAACATGATAGGTTTTGCTTGAATTTGATATAAATTCCATATCTCATTTGCATGATGCATGATGACTATTCCTTTAATTTTGACAGGAAACTCTGTTGCCATTGCTGCATAAGAGATTACAAGGAAAGAGATGCCATTGCTACCAAAAATGTGAATGAAAGGGATGTTTAAATGTAATGGAAGCTTTGGCGGGAAGTCTACTTATTAAAAGGGATAGATGTGTTTGGTGTTGTATGTTTTTGTTAGATTAACAAATTTTTAGTGGATTGACTACTGAGTTTTTTTTCACAAGCTTAATGTTATTGTAATTGGAAAGGAGTCTCTCTATTCTGTAATTGAGAAAATCTCTTCATGTTTCCGTCATTGTTGTAAATAAGAAAATTTGTCCTGTAATTTTTTTTAACAAATACTGTAAATACATAATAAAAAATTTAGCCTTTGTTTTGCAACAGTGTTCAAGTAAGTTTATTTGTTAAAAAAATTTAACATGTTTGGAACTTTGGAATTTGACCGAATTTAATAAATTTTACATTTAAAAATATAATTTGATATGTTTGAAGTGAATTGAATTTAAAATACCAGATCTGAAGGAATTTTAAAAGAAAAAACAGAATCTCTGCAATTCCTTTTGAATATGTTATCTTTTTTCATTTTGAAATCTCACATCTAAAATGATTTGGTTCCAAACATTGTTGAAGAAAAGAAAAATGGATGTGAAATAAAATTTATCGTATTATCCAAACGCAATACAGAGTTAAGAATTACAATGGTCTTTTTTTCTTTATTGCATCTCTATGTCTACAAACCCACCAAAGGTCCATGGCCATCAGTATAAAATGTAATCCACAAAATACAACCGAAACAGTCCTCATAAATGACAGTGTATCGAACCTTTTCCTAGCGGCGAACACCAATGGCATTGTAGCGGTAGTGATAATAGGTTGTGTAGTCCAAGAAGTTGAGGATCTTGGGGCACGGTTATGGTAGTGGTTTCTGCAAACACGGTTATGGTGCCGCTAGCCATGAACAATTGTAGAGAGAGAAAGTGATAAAGAAAAAGTGAGCATGAACAATTGTAGAGAGAGAGAGAGAGAGAGAGAGAGAGGTCAGAGATGATCATCGTTTCATTGGTTGCCTTTTGATGGCAAAATTTCAATTTTTGATTTTTGAAATCTGAAGGGGCAATTTGAAACATTAGAAAATGGTTTCTAGTGTTAAAAGTTAATGTCCGTTAACGAAGTTTGAGACTTTAAGATGGAATGCTGACAAGGCAGATAAACTGCCAAAATGCTTGAATGACACATTAAGATTGGCTGGGAGCACCACCTCATGATGATGCCCTGGAGTTCCCGAACTACTGAATAATCTCCCGTGCTGTTTATATCTATATAACAATGGAAGGATTAATTTGAAATATATGGTTCAAATCTGTCTAGATTTAAAAATAATGGCTCAGATTTACTTTCACAAATATCTCTCTCACAAACTATCTTCAATGGTCTAGATTTGTCTAGAAATAAAATTCAATGGTCCAGATATCTTTACTTATCAACTCTTACCAACCCATCCACTGCACTTTACCTATCACTGTGAAAGTAGCTTACAATCGAAGGAGAGGAAGTGAATCACCATCGAAGGAAGAACAAAGCTCCAAAAAGCTCTTTTCATTCCTGAAGGAAGAACAAAGCTCCACAAAACTCTTTGCATTCCCTTTTATTTTTTCTCTACCATCACCAGGTAAGGCACTCTTATCTCCTCACTTTCTTTTTGTTGTTCCATTTATTTATTTTAACCCTTTTTTTTTTTCCTCAGTTCATAGCTCTATTTGTTTACCTCTGTTTCTGGTTATGGGTTCATAGCTCTGTTTTTTTTTTTTTTTTTTTTCCAGTTCATAGCTCTGTTTTTTTTCCTCTTTTTCAGTTCATAGCTCTGGGTTTCATATCCCAGACATGCATCATGTTAAAGAAGTGATGAATATAAAAAATGAAAGAATGAATGAATTTCCCATGTAGGATTTTCCTCAAAAACATCAGTTAACAAATCCATACAGAGCTAATGTTAACATTAAGAATTTGAAGCAAAAAAAAAAAAAATTATGTGTTGTGTTTTATTCTTTGTTCTTAGTTCTTTTTTTGGTTTTATTTTTTCAATTAAATGAGTACATCATATAATATGCCAAACAATAAAGAAGTGGACTATTGAGAGCTAATGTTAAAGAAGTGATATTGGGACGAAGTGGACTATAAAGAAGTGAAGTAATGAATATCAAAAATGAAAGAATGAATAAATTTCCCATGTAGGATTTTCCTCAAAAACATTTGTGTTGTGTTTTGTTCTTGGTTCTTTTTTTGGTTTTATTTTTCAATTAAATGAGTTAATGTTAATGTTAATGTTAATGTATATATGGTATATATTCCTACATATATTAGGTATTGATTTCCTATATATATTAGGTATTGTCATAGTTAGGTCTCTTATACAATACTCTTTCTCATAGTTCGATTTCTAGTAGGATACTCTTTCTCAGCCTATATATATAGGCCTTCTATTGTATTCAACACAATACATTCAATACAATACATATTATTTCCTCTCTTTCTACTATTCTAACATGGTATCAGAGCTATAGGTTAAGCTCTTGGTGTTTTTCTCCTTACCGGCGGGCGACAGCCATGCCTTGGCCGCCCGTCGGACCTCAACCTATTCCGCTATCATATTTTCCTGTTAGTATTGCTTCGTGGTGATATCTTCCTCTATCCGCTGGTTTATTCCTACCCCAAATATCTCTATCATTTTTTATTTTTTTTTACTCGTAATACATTTTTTTTCCTCTTTACTCTATTTTTCCCTCTGCTTCAACCTCAAATTGGTTTCTATCTTCAAACTTATTTGAGTTTAAGAGGGGGTATTATATATATATCATAGTGAGCATGGTTATACACCATCCAATCCACCCAAATCGCCTCCTTGGTGCATACTCTAAGCCACCATCTTGGTGCACGTCCCTAAGTCATCCCCCTCGGCACACCACTTAAGCCACCCTCCCTAGTCCATAACCTAAGCCGCTCCTTGCACACCATCCAAGCCGCCCCCTGGTGCACTCAGTCATCTGTTGCCATCATCAGTCAACACCAAGTCATAAGTTATGTGTGTGTCACGCTTGCTGGTTCAACATCCAATCTCTACAATGGTCCGACTTGACCCCGTAAACTGTCTCGACATTGATTGTAGTTAGCTTCTACATTGGTCCGACATGACCCTTTAAAATGTCTCGACATTGATTCCAGTTAGCTCCTATGTCGATCCGGTATGACCCCTTTAAACTGCCCCGACATTGATTCCGATTAGCTCCTACATCCGTCCGACATGACCCCTTTAAACTATCCCTACATTGATTTTGATTAGCTCCTACATCCGTCCGACATGACCTCGTAAACTGTCCCGACATTGATTCCAGTTAGCTCATACATCGGTCCAGCATGACCTCTTTAAATTGTCTTGGCATTAGTTCCAACCCGTTCCTATAATGGTCCGACACGACCATAAACTGCCTCTCGGCATTAGTTCCAGCCGGTTTCTATATCGGTCCGGCATGACCTTAAATTGTCCTGGCATTAGTTTCAGCCAGTTCCTACAATGGTCCGACATGACCATAAACTGTCTCCCGGCTTTAGTTTCGGCCTCTGATCTATTTCAAGCGCCCTTGCGCTCCCGTTCAGATTTTGCAATCTATTTGCCTTTAGTTTTATTTCATGTTTTAGTTTCTCTCTCCAAACTCAAGATGTTTTTCCTCCTTGAGTTTGAGGAGAGATGTTAATGTATATATGGTATATATTCTTATATATATTAGGTATTGATTTCCTATATATATTAGGTATTGCCATAGTTAGGTCTCTTATAGAATACTCTTTCTTATAGTTAGATTTCTAGTGTGATACTCTTTCTCAGCCTATATATACAGGCCTTCTATTGTATTCAACACAATACATTCAATACAATACATATTATTTCCTCTCTCTCTACTATTCTAATAGTTAACATTAATTGGGTTGAGATTTTCTTTATTAATTAGGATGGGACATATGTCCAAGCTGGCATACTTAAATAAAGGGTTGATAAATATTGTACTAGAAATCAACGGTTGAGATCACATCCACCTTTTCTTTGGTTTTTTCTTTTATTTTTATTTTTTTAATTTTGTATTTTGTGTCATTCTCTATTCTGTCTCACCCTCCTCTTCTCAGATTACAAATTTCAAACACCCCAACCCCTCATCCACATCTCTCTCTTGACATCTTCCTCACAAACCATCGCTCTCTCCGTGTCTCCACCATGGGTTTGTGAGCAAAGAGCCCCTCCAGTCAAATTCGTCCAAGAATATCCTACCAAAGCTCAAGTTTGTTTCTATTCTATCTAAATCTCTTTTTGATTTGAAAACCCTAAATCTAAACTTCATTTATAGTTGGGTTTCGATTATGTCTCTAATATATTCATATTCTGTCTAAATCTCATTTATAGACATTGTCTGTAAACTTCATTTACAGATATTATTCATATTCTATCTAAATCTCTCTTTGATTTGAAGGCCTTTGATTTTGTGAACAGGTGTAATGTTTTGATGGTGATTTCTCTCTCAATCTGTTTAAGTTATATTTTATCTAAGTTTTATTAGTGGTTGGAGCACAATGTATTCTCTCTCAATTTCCCTCTCTCTCTATTACATATGGAGCACATTATTTTTTTCTTTTTCTTATTGTTCAGATTCATTCTTAACTTTCAATCGGCAGAACTCTCTAATTTTTTTTCAATATTTGATTACCTTGATCGTGTCATTCAAATTGAATGTAGATTCTTTGGTTGAGCTTAATTTGAATTATGGTAGGAATTTATATTGTGAAGATGTTAATCTGTTGCATTTTCTACAATTGTCCATTTTTTGTCCTCCCTCTCTTTTGAACATGTATGTGTGTTTTACACAATTTATTTATTCAATTTATTTACTAAAAGAAATTATGTTTTAATGTTTAGCTAATAGTTGTTCGGGTCAAGAAATTTTCTTTGGTTTGTGATATGGTGACTAGCCCATGTATGATGAAATGCCTTCCCTAAAATGGTGATTTCTTGAGAAAATTTTGTGATTTTTTTTTTTTCTCTTTCTATATTCTATTGTTGGTTAGAAGGGTGGGAGGGTCCTTCAATTATAACATTTTTTCATATATAGCATGCCATTTCATGGTGCACAGTCTTTTACTCTATTTTTATTTTTATTTTTTTTGTGTAGTTTTAGAGGATTTGAGGAATGAAGGAATTGAATTTGCCAGGAATCATTTCAGCAAAGACCTGACAATCTAGAGGTTATGTTGTGAAATTCATGTATTCAAGACCATAGAACACAATAAGATATGGTTGGCTTTGGCTTTGCTCTGTTCATTAAAATAAGAATTTGCTCTTAATTCATTCACCATTTAAAAAAATCATCTTCCTTTTTATTTTTTGATTCAAAATCAGCTTTTGTTTTTCTGTTAAATTTTAGTACTTTGATTATTACTTTGATCATTCTAGCTTTGCTCTTTAGTACTTTGATTATTCTATTGATTAAAATATGAAATATGCTTTGTCAATGAGGGACACAATAATCTGGATTTAAAATATGAAATATGCTTTATCATTTTCCTACCCTTCTTTCTTGCTCCTGTTTGGAGTCAAATTCTTTGAAGCAAAGTACTAAGTGATTGATGTGTCTTATTGATAATTTCAATTGGAAACACAACTCATTTTGATAAATTGTTTAATTTTAGTAAAATTTGGTGGCGAAAAATGATTGGTGGGTTATTAGTTTGGCATCTGCATATCTATGTGATGTTTTATTAATTCCTCGCATGTGATATTTTATTCATGGTATATGAATTAGTTTTATAATTTTTGCAATTCCATTTAAACCTCTTTTAGGTCAATTAAATTCAAGAAAGCTTAAGCCATCGATATGTTTGATTCCATTCAAGTATCTGTTGATTGCTTCGTTTGGTTTCATAAGCTATAAATTGCTACCTTTCCATGAGAAAAAATAACTTTTGTATAACTTTCATAAAAATTACAGATTTTAGCAATACTAAGCTGCAACGACCTCTAAATTTATGGATAATGTAAGTTGTCTTTTTCAAAAAAATTGTTTCATAATAAGTATTACACCCTTATTATTATTTTAATTTTACATCTCATATATAATTTTCTTATTATAAATTTTTTTTTTCTCATTTTTTACAGCTAAATGGAGACTTACAACGTACTGTAATATTGGTTCCCTTTACTCATCTTCTTATAAAATTTTTGAATATATAAATTGAATTTTTGTACATATCAACTACTCCTTTGCTTTTGTATGTATAGGTTCAGTTTCTTCAAGAAAGAAATATCAATGTCATGATGAGCGTGATGAGTGAGATCTTAAAATCTCTGGAGCTGAAAAGGATTAGTATAGCTAGATTTCTTTGATGACAATGTGCTAAGGTAATTTATGTCTCAAAGTATTCTGATATGTATATTTCATACTATTATACTACTTTTATCATTTTCATAAATTACAAGTTGATATGAAGACTTTTTGGAAATTGATGAGGTGTTCGTAAGAATTGTGGGAAAGAACAAATTTGAAGACATTGTCAAACACATATTTTTTTAAAGTATACACATTTTGTAAAGCATACACATTTTGTAAAGCAGACGATAGCTATGACCCACTTTTTGTAAAGCTTTCCACCAATGCCGACTTTGTTGCATTTCCAATATTTTTGTGGAGCCTTTTATTCTTGCGAACTATATAACTAAGTTTGGCTTAAGTGTATTTAATATAATGTTTGTTTGGATTGTGTAGTGGTGAATCTTATTTTATTTTTTTACCTCCAGTTAATTTAATGACTTTATTTTTGTCTAAAGATACACACGTTAATTTGGGACATCTCTGTGTTTTTAGGTGTGTTTGTATTTTGTTTGGTTAAGGTCTTCTTTGTTTTCATGCATAATTGTTTATTTCTCATCTACAACATGTTTCTTTGCTAGAATAGGTTTCCTGCTCCTTTGTACTAATGAAATATATCTAAGGTCAGTTGCTTCTTATGCTCCTTTTGAAAATTTAGTATTGTTTGATATTATTCTACTTCTGAAACTCCATACTTTTTGTTTTCCTTTTGTACTTATAAATGCACAATCTGCGAATTTGAGCAATATATTTATGGTACCTATTAATAGTTTGAGCTATTTGATATTTCTTTAAACTGGTTTTTGTTTTTGTTGCAATATCTGTTTGTAGCATTTCATTACACCATTTTAACCCATTAAAGGTATCTAATTCTTTAATAGGGTAATTGGCTTCCATTGGGAATGAAATTGTTCAATAGGGAAATAAATTCTTTAATAGCATTTCTTTAATGAGGAAATAAATTTTTTAAGATTTAATATTGTCATTTCTAAGTTACTGAAAATGATATGATGAAAACAAATCCATTTATTTCCTATTGCATAACATTTGTTTAGGGTGCACTACAATGTGTCATATGGTTGCTTGGTCTAATTATTACTTCTATTTTTTATTTTTTTATTATTTTTTTTAGTTTAACAAGGGAGCTCTGTTTTTTGTTAGTTTACTTTTTTGTTTTTGTTTTTGTTTTTTGGGGAGGGCAAATTTGCTTGAGTTTACACGCAATGTTTATAAAATAGATCATGCTTTAATTACACCTGAAAGTCATGTGTTCAATCATTTACTTGATTGGTATATTCAATTACAACTCTGTGTTTTGACATGTGTCTTGGATATTGTTGACTTGGTTAAATGGATTTCATATAACATGATGACTTGGTTAAATGGATTGAAGTAAATGGATTAAATAGAATGATTATTTTATTAGGATGTCTTTCTTTTATTTTATCAAGCAAAAGAAAACACGACATAACATAGTATATTGCCTTTGTTGTCCTATTGTTCTTTCTCTTGGGAGTAGATTATTTTAAAAATATGGTTCAGTTGGCCAAGAAAAACATGTGTGCTCATTTTTTGTCAAACGCTTCGAAGAAGGTAGTAAAACTAGAGGAGGAAAACATGTTAAAATCATTTTTCTTTCTTTTTTTTTTTTAGGTACAACAAAAAATAAATAAAAGGCTAAGCCCTCTCCCTAGAGAGGCCTATCAAGTTCGCAACAAGATATCTCCTAATTTCCACTGGTGGTTCATTGACCACCAAGATGTCTTCAGGTTGCTCCGCTCCAAATTTAGCCAAAGCATCAATGCACAAGTTCCCTTCTTTGTAGATGTGGTATATGGTGCATTCACACCCTTTGAAAGAATTTTCTTTCGGGTATTGATACTAGCAACAGTTGATGGCAATTGGATGACTTTAAAATCTTTTTAATTTGGCTATTTTTTAAAGTTGTCTATAGTTGATGTAATTGATGATTTTCACATTAATTTGACAAACTTAGTGAGTTACAGGAATTATGTTTTTTACAAAATTAAATTTCACCGTTTAAGCAGTTTTTCATAAGCGGTTTTATGAAAAATGTATTGTTACAATGTTAGGATGCTATGGCATAGAGTTGATTTCTTCTTGATGATATGATGAATTTAGTTTTTCAATTTACAGTTGACTGCAAAATTCACTGCTTTAGGACGATAATTCGTATGTTTTGTTATATAGATTGTCTATTTTTTGTTGCAGAAACTTCAATATTGGGTTCCCTCCGCGATGTAGAGAGGTGTCAATGCTTTCTTCAGATTAATTGGAAAATTATTCTTCGAGATTCGATTTTCGTATCTTAATATGTAAACAATTTCAAAAAACTGCAATTTGTCAGGTTATACTTTGTATTTGGCCTAATCCATGTTGTCTGTTTTATGTTATTTTTATAAGATATTTGTGACATGTAAATTGTCACTACTTTAGACATGTAAGTTGTCTTCTTTTCTTTTCTTTTTCTTTTTTTTTAATACCATTTTCCCCTCTAATTGTCTTCTAATAAAATTCTCTTTTCTTTATTTTCATAAGACGATGGAGATTTGCACCAAATTGTAATATAAGCCCTCTTTACTCATCTTATTTCATTGGGAAAATTACAAATCAATGTAAGTTTTTAAATATTTTGTGAAATTACCACCCATTTACAATTTTTCTTATTTAATTTACTCATCTTCTTACTATACATTTTCTTTTGTATATATAGGTCCAATGTCTACGATAGATAAATGTTGGTGTTCTAATCTGTGATGAGTAGGATCCAAAATTTGGTCTTACATTCACATTTGGAAAGTTTTCTATAAGATTTGACTTTAATTTATTTTTAAATTACAAAGGATTGGTTGGTGTGCATTGTTTGTTGTTTTGTTTTAATTAAATTATTTTAGAATTGCAGAGCACTGGTGTGTGTGTGCATTGTTTTGTATCCAATTTTAATTTTTTAGAATTGCAGAGTACTAGCTGGTGTTCATTGTCTGGTTAATTTTATTTTATTATAATTGCAGAACATTATTTTACCATTTTAATTTTAATGAACATTATAAATTTTATTCGTTTATTCCTTAATTTACATTAAGACTAGGTGGAGTTGTTATTTTTAATTGAATTCTGTAAAGTGTGTGGTACAAATAAAATTGTTAAAAGTTCTTTAAGAAGAATAAAAAAATGTTACAGACTTTATAAGTTTTAACATGACATGTATATAAATTACAATTATATTTCGATCCCAATATTATTTACACCGTGCCTTTATGCACAAATATACACTAGTATATATATATATATATGAGGGTAATTTGTGTAGCCAAATTGAACCGAGCTAGGTTGGAGTGGCGGTCAAAGATGTTTGACCGAACTAGTAAATGTCTATATTTCTAGACCTAGCTACGCAACCTAGCTATGAGACCTAGCTACGGGAACGAGCTACAAGACCTAGCTACGGGACCGAGCTACAGGACCTAGCTATGAGGCCTAGTTATAGGACCTAGCTATGGAGCCTAGCTACGGGACCTAGCTACGAGACCCAGCTACGGGACCGAGCTACCGGACCTAGCTACCGGACCTGGCTATTTTCTAGTGGTGGTCAAAGATGTTTGACCAAACTAGTAAATACTCATATTTCTGGGCCTAGCTACTTCTTAGTTGCGGTCAACGCTATGGCCGAGCTACCAAACAAGGTAGTCAAACAAAGAGGAGAGCTGAGCTAAGAGAAGTGTCGAGCTAGGAGGTGAACCATGCAAGGTCAGCTTTCATGGCACTGCGTGTTGCACGACTAAGCCATTGGTGGACAGAGCAGAGGTAGTCCGATTGTACGGCAGAAAGCCGAGCAAAGACTTGTGTCATCTCACTTGGCTTGCAGTAAGGAGGGTATTAAAGGATAAGCATTGTCTTTTGGGAATGTGATTCCTAGGAGGACTCTACATTGGAGAATTAGAGTCTTATTAGGATTGTGCCATGAGGAATTTACAAAAGCTCAAACCAAATCCTAATCTCAGGTATTGCAATTCTTACTCTCAAATACACAGAACTTTTTTGTCTATTGTTTACTTGTTGACTTACGCATCGGAGGGGTTTCTGGCACACACTCGCTAGTTAACTCACGTTTGTGTTTTCAGGCGATTAGACGACGACATTTAGAGGAGGGCTAACTTAATTAATAGGATTATACGAGACAGATTATTTCGTGATCGTACAATATATATATATATATTATGTTTTATTTTTTTGTGAAAAACACTAAAAATTTATTTATCAAACTCTTATTGAAACCTTTTTTTCTTCGAATATTTTCTAAAAACAATTCACTTTGTTCGGTTTAACTTCTAAACATTTGTTTTTGGGGTTTTTTTTTTTTTTTTTTTTGGTATTTTAATCATTTAAAAAAAAACTTTTTAGACACATAATCTAGATGCATTTACAAAATAAAATATTTGTGTAGAAATGTATATAAAATTACAAAATCAAAAAAATAAAAAATATACTCATTTTTTGTATATATATTATATTATATTATATTTTTACATATTTAGTGAATTTTTTTTACATTTCTTCAAAAAAAATCTTATTTTTAAATGCATCTAGATAAAATAAATCTTAAATTTTTTAAAAATAATAATTAAAATATGAAAAAACATCTTATCAAACTTCTTTTCATTGAATTTGTGAATGGGAAATGTTTGGGGCCTCAAATTGTGAGGCTTGAATGCCTCGATTTCCTTTTTCTTTTTTTTAGCTGTGTTGGTTTGGGTTTTTTTTTTTTTTGAAGAGTGGTTATGTGTAGAGGTGTGCCAAAAAACTAGACATCACACATGTAATACCCGCCTTTTAATTAGCCGTTAATTTTCTAGTTAATCTTAATTATTTATTTATATGTGAATTCTATGTTTATTTATATGTTATAAGCATCATGTTTTGTTTGACAGATACGTTAATTTGTGAAAAAAATCTGTCTAATTCGTTAAATTGTAAGATTGCCAAATAAATAATGGACTAGGTGGGTAGAGCCTAATTCACCTTAATCCGACAAAGTAAGGTTCAATTATCTTAAACGATAGAAGGAAGTAATTTAATTGACCTGAATTTAATTAAATCCAAGTTAAGTAAATTAGATAAATTATATAAGTATATATATATGTCTATGTGTAAGCTCAACTAAGGGAGAGAAGGAGATACAATCTGAGAGGGAGAGAGAGATAGAGAGTTCTAGAGAATAAGGAGAAGAAGAAGAGAAAGAAAGAGAGAAGAAAAAGACCTGAGGCAACTTCACCAAATCAACACATAAGGTAAGAATTCTCACATAATCTTCTAGAATTGAGGTATCACACTCATAATCCCTTAGAAATGAGTTAGATTTATGCCTAAGTGAGGATTCTAAGCAAAAGGTTAAGGGTAAAACTTCATAGGAACACAATTTGAAGCTATGGAAGGAAATAGTAGAAATACATGACATTTGCATGTTCTATTTCTTGTTTAGCTTGGGTTTTCATCTTGAGGAAGGCATTTTTCATGGGGTTTTCTTAGTAACCTTCCCAGCTTCAAGTTTTGCTCTTGTGTTTGGCTTGTGAGTTTTGTTTTAAAAGTTTGATTTTGATTTGAAAGTAGAACTTGTCCATTTACTATGTTTGAGTCAGTTTTGAGCCTTGTTTTGTACAAATTTGGGTTTGATTGTTAGAGAATTTGAAGCCCAAAACAGAGCAAACTTTCGATTCTGGAATGCCCAAAACCGCATGTGCGATTGGGAGGACTACACGTGCGGGAAGTTGTGGCACACGTGCGGCAGGTAAACCCGCATGTGCAGAAAATAGGGGAGGTGTTGGGAGCATTTTGCAATATATGAACTTGCTAGCGCACATGTAGCGCACATGCGGTATGAGTCCCACACGTGTGGCCAAAGGGCTCCGCACGTGCGGCTATTTGGCAACCTCGGTTTTATTTTTCTACTTCGTTTACCCTACTTTCGGGCCTCCGTTAGCGTGAGTTGCATCCATATTTGACGAACATTGGCATTGCACGAGCATATTAAGAGAGTAAACGACCGATTCCTAAATAATGAAAATATAGTTGATTATACAACCAATTAAGTGTGCTATGCTTGTATCTGCCTGTGTAGGTCAAACACTACGTCCCAGCCACATGCATCACGGAGCCAACTTTGAGTGACATTGTTGTAAAGATATGTTTACTTTATGTATTTTATTCCTTGTTGGGATATATTTTGTTTTGTAATTATTGAATGATGATCCTATTTACTTATGCTATATTTCGTGGCATCCTTAGCACCTATCTATGTTACTACAGAGATCTCTGTTAGTTCCAGTTTCTGGAGCTCCTATTTATGATGTTGATGGCCATCACATTTGATTATCGGTCTTTATGACCGTCTGCCCGGTCTTTAAGACCGACTGGTTTAGTTTGCTATAGGATGTACCATGTATACTTGTATGCTTCCTATATGGAATAAGTATCTGTTATGTATACAGTTTGATTTGCTTTACACTAAGGAAATCATTCAGAACCTCTTTACACTACTGTTATTCACTGGGCTCTAGCTCACGTTTTACATATATATTGTAGGTGATCCAGTTCAGGAGGGCACGTAGTGGCGACATTTTTGCCTCAGTTTTGTTGCACCCTTTTGTGCCTCATATTGAGGTTCCCATTTGTTGGAGCCCTGGGTAACCCGGTGATCGCCCTTTTGGAACCCACTCATGTGTTATGGTCGGTTATCACTGGCATTATATTTGTTGCTAATGGGAATGACTTCCCTCTTTTGGTTGTAGTTTGACAAACTTGTAACACCTTGATGTACATGTGTATATATATATGGCTATGCCTTTGTCTCACAGCTTGTTGGACGTTTCATTTTCTTATATCTTAGCTTCCGTTAGCCCTGTTTGTTTAATTTGTTCAGTTAGGCCTTTGGTAATCGTGGATTTCTGGCCAGTTACGATTCCAAACTTTTAGGGACGGGTTTGGGTCGTGACACCACACCAACTCAGCCTATGTGGTTTGATAAGGTGAGTGAGTTAGGTTGAACTAGTTAGATGATAAAATTGACTGATCAGTTGGGCTGCTGGTTAAAATTGTTAATTCCATGTAATTTTGTACAAGTCCCTGCTATTTTTTATTTGAATTAGCAAGAACTCGTATAAAATTATATGGAATTAACAAATTTTAACCAGCAGCCTAATTGAAAAATCAATTTTATTACTCAACCAGTCTAACCTAGGTTGAATTGGTGCGGGATGTCTAGTTTTTTGACACACCCCTACACATACTACCCTTCCCAAAAAAAAAAAAAAAAACCAACCAACACCAACACCAACAAATAGAAAGAGAAAAAAAAAAAAAAAAAAAAAAAAAAGAGGAAGAGAGAGGAATTTTTGAGGCATCAATTTTATCATCCAACCAGTCTAACCCAGGTTGAATTGGTACTGGTTGTCTAGTTTTTTGGCACACCCTTACAAATAACCATCCTTTCAAAAAAAAAACCAACTCCAACAAATGAAAAAAAAAAAAAAACAAAAACAAAAGAGAGGAATTGTCGAGGCATTCGAGCCTCAAAAACACCTCGACAATTCGAGGCCCCTAGCATCGCCGTACTTTTAATAATGGGTTTATTATACTTTTTACCTCTAAATTATTATCAAATCGTCTATTTTGTTCTTGAACTATTGATTTAGTCTATTTCGTTCCTAAAATATATAAATCAAACTCTATTTAGCTCCTAAATTATGGAGTGAATATATTAAATCCCTAAAGTATTTAATTCAAATTTATTAAGTCCTTGAAAAAAATACAAAAATAAAATATATGCCCATAAGGATTATAATTAGTAAAAGACCATAGTTAATTAAGATTTTATTACATAAAAACATTAAATTTTTATTGTCTTTAAAAATTATTTTATTTTGTTATGTGTTTAAATTAATATTAGAGTCTAATTTCTCAGTTTTGTCAATAAAATTATATGAGCATTATATATATTGAAGAAGTATAATTAGATAATTTAAATAATAACACTTCGTTACAAATAATAATAGAACAAAATAATATATTCATTAAGTTATAAGAAGTACTTAGTGAAAATGTAAAAAATAATCAATTATAAGTTATAAACGAAATCGTACATATTACATAAAGGCACTTAGCTACTGTAGAAGATAAGTTGGAAAATATTATAGATAATTACTCTTACCTTATAAAGAAAATTAACCATAAGAACTGATATCACTTTTTAAAGACAGAATAAAAATTTAAGATTATTTTGAAATAAAATTTTAACTACATAGGGTCTTTTATTAATTTATAATACTTATGGGATTATATTTTATTTTTATAATTCTTTTAGGGATTAAATAGGTTTCAATTAAATAGTTTAGGGACTTAATAGATTCAATTGATAGTTTAGGAACTTAAATAAACTTTGATTTATATAAATTAGAGACTTAGTAGATTCAATTGATAGTTTAAGAACTAAGTAGATAATTTAATAATAATTTAAATGTATAAAGTGTAATAAGCCCTTTAATAATATATATATGATGATGATGATGATAATGATTTATAAAAATAATAATAAAAAAAAAAAGTCAATTTACTTGAGCATTTTTTTTATTGGTCAAATTAAAACTCATTTTAAATTCATTCAAAAGTAAATACATCAAGGTTGAATACATTATGAAGCTCCATCATAAAATATAAACAAATGTAATTCCAAGTCTATGTTTGGAGTAAGAAAGAAAGTTAGGTAAAATATAAATGAAATATAACTAAATTTTACTTATATTTCATCTATTTGTTTCTAAATTTGTACCCAAATTTATGCGTCAAACACCATCAATGTTTTAAGAAAATGCTATATGTATCAATTAATGTACACATTAGTGTACTAACAGATGATGTGACATCATTTGTATGGTTTTGGGCATTTGTAACTTATATAATAAATGTGGTCAAGAATAATATCATAACACTAGTTGATACACTAATGTGTACACTAATTGCTGCATGTAGCACCACCGATGTTTTAAACTCAAATTTAAAGGATATATTTACCCAATGGGGCACTTTTTCATAAATCTCTTTTCACTTACTTATGTTCCATTTAGTTCACATTATTTTTTTATATTCTAATAAGTTCTATGAGCGACATAGTTACCAAAATACTCCTAATAATATTTACATTTATAGTGTGAATATTCACATTGTCAGTGTGAACGTTCACGCTGTCAATGTGAATATTCATATTGTAAAATATGAATATTCATATCACCAAATTGCTAACCGTTCAAAAAATATTTGTAAGAGTAGAAATGTCTATAAAATACTTTAAATATGATAATTAGGATTTGGTAGATCAAATGTTTAAATAATAGAACTTATTAAAATACAAAAATATCTTATGAATTAATTGAGATATAAACACTTAAAAAATAATTTTTTAATAAATCTCCCTTACCCAATTGGTTTACATTCCCAACCAAGAAATAGTTAAAATTTATAGAGACAAATGTCGTCAAAGCTGTAGTAATTGTAATTGTTAGATCCATGAGCACCTAATCATGGAACCGGCCCATGAAATCGGCTCTATCATTCGGCCCACCGTCGTTTGGTGGGCCTTTCGGCTTGTCTGCTATTTCTCGGTCCATTAGAGCTCGATTTGTTTTTTTTTTTTTTTTGGGGTTAAAATGCTGTGAGAATTACGGATATGGACTTAATTATCATGTACACTTTTTTAATAGGGAGAATGACAGATTAGTGAGGATTAAAAAAAAAATTATAAAAAAGTGATAAATATTATAAATATTAATAATTAAAATTATAAACTTTTCACATTTTCATAAATTATTTTTCTAATCTACACTAATCAGTAAATCCCCCTTTTTAATACACTAAGTCTTAAAATTCTTATTTTCTCCCAATACTTTTTGAAAATATTGACAAGTTAAAAAAAAAAAAAGGAACATGACTTGTAGATAAATAAGTCTAATTAAGGGGATTGGCCCATAAGTCTCCTTTTTTTGGAATTTATGAGTTGGTTCTATTGACCAAACTTATATACCTATATGTTCTACTCATTTTTTCACTTATCAACATCTCCAAAAAAATGGTAGTGAAAAACAAGCATTTTAGGACTTTTTGGTTCATTAAAAAAACATACATGACCTATACGTATTTTAGTCAATCATATAGGATTGGCATGCAATTTAGGGGTTGTTGGGAGTTTGCTTATTTAGTGTATTTTTTTATAAACAGATGTGTAAAAAAGTAGAAAGATGATGTAACTCAAATAAGTGCACTTAGGCCAAGTTTGGCAAGTCTATAAAAAGTCAAAAAGTCAAAAAGTTATCCAAAAAGTTAAAAAATTAACACTATTCATCAAAAGTAAAAAATTACGGCTGCACAACTCCTAATCCTAATTTTTTCTCTACACACTAATTTATACAATTTTTTAATACACATTTTTTCATAAGAAGTCAAAAAGTTAACCCAAATATTCATATTTTTTTCTTCAATTTTTTAGTCCAAAAAGACAAAAGTGCACTTATTTATGGACGACCCCCAAACAAACCCCTTACTTAGCCTTTTTTTTACTCGCTTTTTCTTTAATCTGCCAAAAAAAAAAAAAAGGAGTCTCCATTTACGGAAAATTGGTGAAAAATGTTTAGATAGATTTTCAAATTATAATTCCACCCCTACATTCCAATGCCCTATTTGGATACATCTTTCAAATTATATTTCCACAACAAAAAGAAAACTTTGCAGAAAATTCTGTATCAGTCGAGATTTTATTTTTTGAAATTTGGCTTAACCGGTCGTTCGGCCGGTTAACCAGAACAAGGCATTTTTTTATTTTTTATTTTTTTTTGCAATTGGCACTTATTTTTTTATATTTTTAATAAAACAATATTTTTGAAATTTTTTAAAATGTTTTATGAGCTTTTAATAGATTTTTGAGTTGTATGTTTGGTTATGAGTTGTAAGTTTTTGTATCAGATATCATATGTCACATCAAAAATTTCCTACTCAATTCAAAATTCTTTTCAAATTCATAACTAAACAAATTTTCTACACTCAAATAATAATTTCAAAAACACACAAACTCAAAATACAACTCTATTCTCAATTCATATTTCCAAAACTCTTCCAAACACATTTTTTTGGGGGGGGGGGGGGGCGGGGGTTGTGATTTTGTTTTGGTGATAACGACATAATTGATGAAACTGTTCTGTGAGAATAACAAATTATTATATTAAATGAATTATATTTTTATTTTTATTTCACTACTGCCAGATTGTTACGGGTCAATTGTCAAAAAGAAAAATGAGTGAGACCCCCTTTGTGGAGGACCCCCACAACCCCCTTACTGATCTACACCATTCATGATGCGTGGGGTCTACTCATGTATATGTGGGGTCCACATCATGAATGGTGTGGATCACAAAGGGGGTTGTGGGGGTCCTCCACAAAGGGGGTCTCTATCATTGCTGTTGTCAAAAATTCACCAATGCTGGAAAAGTTGTCAAAGGTGGCCAATGGCTAGTGGTGGTGGTGGTGGTGATATGATTATATAGGCAGAATAGGTGGACAAAGTAGATAAATAGAGAGGGTAATATGGACTGTATCGTTATTGTCTTTTTTACTCCAAAAGTTTCGAAATTGGACTTGTGACCCGAATACCCTTTTATCTAGTCTACGAACTATTTTGTGAATAATTTTTACATATAATAATGAGACTTTTATTTTTTGGGGAAATAAATCATGCAGACTGTGTGAACCCAGTTTCTATGGTTGGGCTTTGCTAGTTGCGAAAGCAGCCCAATTTTTTTGAACAATAATACTATATTTATCATATTATCATATTTAATTTAGTTGTCTATATATTACATTTATAATGGTAGAGGTGACTCAATCATTAAACAATTTAACCTATCAGCTAAATTCATCAAATAAATCTTTAAAAATTCTTAATGTCGAACGTCCTATATTAAAATAGCGGGTATACATTGCACTAAATATTGTGAATCTACCAAATGTAAATTCAAAGTAATACAAAAATTATAAGGTTTTAGAATTGGACGGAGCGAAGAGAAATGTTAGCCCCGGCTGTCCTCAGAAGACTTGGATCAGGTGAGATTCATTTGTAATCATTTGGGAAAATTTGTTAACACATACTAAAAATCACTCACAACTTTAAAATAAAAATTAGATTAAATTTGGAAAAATATATTATTGTGAAGGGTGAAATTTTCTCACTGTAGAGAGTAAGATAATCTAATACAGCCTTCGTTTAAGATGTAAATTAGCTTTTAGGCTTTTTGACTTTTGGTTATTTTAGCCTGTGGCTAAAAAATTTCATTTGAGATAGATTTTTTAATTTTTTAAACTTTTGTGAAAGAGAAAATAAAATGATTATAATTTGAATGTGATATTTTATCTTATTAACTTTTTAATCTTTTTTTTTTTTTTTTTTTTTAACTATTTTAATCCAAACATGACATGCGAAACACAGCCACAAGCTTTTGGACTTTTTAACAAAATAACACAACTATGAAGCCTGCGTAGCCGATAGTGTTCAGCTAGAAAAACATTTCAATACTCAGGTCAATATTTTCTCACTTTTGAAATCAAGTTAATAGTTTTTATGAAAATTGTTTCATACCATAGTTTTGAAAATTGGACAGGACCGGTCGATTTGACCGGTTGAACTATCGATCAGTCGAGGTTCTCAGTCTGCATATACCCTCTAAACCGTTCGAAGTTAAAAACCGGCCAATTTAGAGAGAACCAGAAAAATCGGCAGTTAGACCAGCGAATCGGTCGACCCGAGGGCCGATTCGTCGAGTCTTTGAAATTGAATTTTTTTTTTTTTTTATTTCTTCTAACTTTTTTTTTATTCTTTCTTTCTTATTATATATATATATATATATAAGAATATAAGAAAATTTTAATTGGAAACTCTCTTTCAAGGGTCTCCTTTTGTGAGGAATCTCATTAAGAGCTTGAAATTATTGTGAAAGTCTCTACCTAGTTATAAGAAAAAAAAATTCTTCAAAAAACACCGAAGAAATCCATGTAAAATTCAATCAAATGTAGTTGGAAAGGAGACTTGAAATTTTGATATTCCTACAAAATTTTTACTCTTCTTTCAATCAAGTTATTTGAATTAAAATCATATGAAGAGAATATTGAATATTTGATTTCCTCTTCCAAAATTTAAAATTAATAATATTTTAAAATATATTATTATATTTTTTAGTTAAAAAATATTAGGAGAAATATTTAAGATAATTTAATATTTTTCATTATTTTTAATTTATAATTTTATTACTTATATTTTATTTAAATATAATTTTAATATATTTATTACGTCACGGTTCGATTCTGGTTCAATCTAACGGTTAAACCGGTGACCAGTCCACCAAATCTCTTTTCCAATCACTCACCGGTCAATTTTTAAAACATTGTTCCATGCCTTAGCCATACTCTCTCTCGATCCCTTTTATATCGTCAGATGTCATTGTTAGATTTTTCTGAGCAACAATTTTTGCCTTATAACTTAGCTATTATTTCGGTATATGACCCTGCTTGCGTGGCATAACTCCTACTGCCAATCGTGTTAAAATGATGTGAGTTAGACTTAAATTATAAAAAAATATTTGTCAAACCTCAATTTTTTATATAATTTTTTTAGAAATAATTGTTGAAAAGCCCAACTTAAAGAGGTATAAGACATTAGATTCAGTAGATATTTTATGTGGGAGCGAATAATCTTATATGTAGGAAAGCAAATACATTTGAAGGAAATCAAAATATATACTATTCAGCCTCGTCCTGAGGGGTCCTGAAGCCGAATAACAGAATCAACCATAGAATCAGCCGTACAAGAAGTTGAATAGAAATAAGCACACGACAGAAAGGTCGAGTGAGCAGTTATCCACTGAATTGAAAGTAGGCCTGATCCCCGAGACCAAGGACGAGTATAAATAAGAGAAGCATCAACCAAAAAGAGGTATGTGAGGTCAGATTAAATAACTTAAGACATAAGCAAACGAAAGAGCATATACTAAATTGTCTGTCGGAGTGCTAATTCCAGCACCCTCGACCGGAGTGTTAATCCTTTTTTCATGTGGCAATCAGAGAATCAGGAGCATCCTTCAGATCCAAGAGTATTTCCAAACTACTTCTCCACATTTTCTATTGGTGAGTGGTCCACTCTTTGTTGAAATAGCTTGGCGCGAAGTTCTTTTGTTTATTTTGAAGGACATTTTGTTTCTAATTTTACCCCCTTAATTTATCTGTTGACTTTTTTTTATCTGTTTGATTTTTTTGACTATGTGTTCAAATATACATCTATCTATTCAAAAAAAAAAATCTATCTATTTAATTTTATATTTATCTATCATATATGTTCATTTTTTATCTATCTATCCAATTTTTTATCTATTAAAATAGGTTTGATCCATTGAAACCAACTATCTATCTGTTGAAATTCAATCAATCTATCTGTTAAAATTTTCTCCCTTTATATATATATATATATATCTTAGCTATTGGAATTCAATTCTTGTCTTCAATGAAGAGTTTTATCTTTACATATTTTATCTTTCAATTTGTTTTCATAGTCATATATATAAAAGCACAACCACAAAATCATTGTAATCCTCCTAAGCCCACATTTCATTGTAACAAAAATATTGAGGACAAACAGTATACATATATATGTATATATATATATATATATTGCAGATCTGTTATTTTTTGTCAAGTAAGAAGATGTCCATCATCACAATTAAAAAGTAGAATGAGAATCTCAACACTAAACAAACAAAATCACTTTATAAGCTATAAGACCCAGAATTCTCTCACATGGATTGTTGATGAGATCCAACGAAGAAATAAGTTGAACCCCTATAGATATGCAAAGATGAACATGGTCGGCACCACCCAACCGAGGTTGCCGGCCGGGGACACTCCGATAATAAACTTAGTCACTTGAATCAAGGAAAGTAGATGAAGAATTGAATAGTGTTTGTGTGTTGTGTGTTGCAGAGAGATGAGGCATGCCTATATTCCATAGGGTGTCTTCCTTTTATAGATAGAGGTGTGATATTTGCTTAATGAGCTTCCTTGTTTGGGATGGGGCCATTGTTAGGAGTTATTTTGAGTTACCCCCAATAAGCTGGTACTTTTTAGGCCAACACAATTGCTCCAAAACTTTCATTATCTTCGATAGAAGGAATGTGAGTTTTTATTGCCGAGTTATGCTTTTCAAATAGAAGTTAGGTCTTTTGATAAAGAATACATTTGATAAACGAATAAAATGAATAATGAATGACCTATATAGATGTATGTATGTATGTATAAATGTATATATGTCTAGGAAATTAAGGTTTTGCTCCAAATTCGGAGGCTTTTGCTGATGACGCTCCATGACGAGAACGAAGATTGCTCCATATTCGAAGTCTTTTGTTGATGGCGCTCTGTGCCTGAGCACAAAGATTACTCTGTGTTCTGAGGCTTTTGTTGATGGCGCTTTGCGCCGAACACGAAAATTGCTCCATATTCGGAATCTTTTGTTGATGGCGCTCTGTGTCGAGCACGAAGATTGCTCCGTATTCGGAGGCTTTTGTTAATTACAAGTGGCGATTAATTTCAGACATTGCAAGGATTTTGAATAGTACATCTCGTGTCATTGATTGCTTGTAGTAAATGATGTAAAGTTGTTAATCCCAAACAAGTGTCAAGCTGAAAAACTTACTCCAATAGTAGAGCATTAAAAAATAGCATTATTGCTCCATTATAAGGAATTGCCGACTAGAGCAGATTGAAGTAGATTGTTAAGTTGGTTGCTTACCCTTGAGCTAGTATGAGTTGTGGTTGTGCTGAGTCAAAGTAAACCAGTCTTGCATTGTATATAATATATATTTGCCTTATTGTTTTTGAATAAAATTTGTTATTCGAAAGGAATTCAGAATGGACTTTGGCCAAAAATGACGAGGAGTAAGCCAAGAATAAATTATTGAAGCGGATTCCTTGCCCCATTACTTTCAAATGAAATTTGTTATTCCAAAGGAATTTAGAATGGATTCTTGCCAAAAGTGTCAAGAAGTAAGCCACAGAATGGATTCTTGCCAAAAATGCCGAGAAGTAAGCCGATAACAAATTATTGAAGCTGAAGAGGAATCAAGAATGAAATTCGTAAAATCTGACCACATAGATGTGATCAGAAGGCTCCAAATAGTTGGAAACGACTATTGGATCGTGGTAATCAGGCTCTTGATGGCTCAGTTTTAGCCATAACAATCAGATGACTCAGATCTGTCGAGAATTGTGCTCTACAAAGCATTAGATAATTGTTCACATATCAACTTGTGTCAGAGGCTACATTTGATAGCTCGGCTCGGCGGCCTGGCTAAGAGGCGCGACTAGGTGGCTTGGCAAAAAATATAAGGAAGTTGTTATTTGCGAGATTTGAACTCTCTCATTTATGATGAAGGAATAACACTTAACCACTTTACCATGACAAATTGTCACGACCCAAACCCGCCCCTATGGGCTTAGCATCATAATCGGCCAGTAATCCGTGATTACCAAGAGCCTGCTTAACAATAATAACAATTATACAATAAGAGAGGCCGACGAAAGTTTGTAAATATTAAAACATAATGTCCAAAGAGCTGTGAGGACTTAAATGAATAACACAAGTTTCATATCCTTATATATGCACACAATCATTTAAGTCCATAAGACGCTTATATACAAAACAAAACAGAAGTTAGGGAATTAAATCCCAAAACCAAAACAAATCATAACAACATTCACTTGACTTCATATAATCATTCAAAATGGTGGATTTAGATCACCCAAAAAACCTTGACATTAACAGTTTAGAACCTCGCGGTGAAGCACAATAGGTTGGCTTGACAAAACGAATCAGGTTGATGCCACTAACTTTGCTCTGATGCTTGGCCACCTACATATATATAATAAGTTGTGAGTTAAAGCCCAATGAATAACAAATGTATAAAGAGGTTAAGAATGAATGTCATTTCAGTAATTAAAACAGTCAATTGCATCTGTAGATCAGTTATTCAATCAATGTCTCATATTTCATGTCATATCAGTCATTTAGAAATCATAGCAATCATACGTGGTACATCCAATAGCAGAACAGTACAGTAGGTCTTAATAGACTTAACAGTCAGTTGATGGCCATCAATACAGTAACAGTAGTTACAAAAATTGGAACTGACAGAGATCTCTATAACAGTAGCAGTAACAGTAACAGTCAGTTGCTATGGATGCCACGAGTACAGTTCATAAATTAGGACAAATATTCATTCAGTAAACAATACCATTTCAGAAAGCAGTACAGTAAATCATTCAGAAAATAATTATAATTGAACATAGCTTTACAACATTGTTACTCACAGTGGGCTCCTCGATATACATACTTAGATGCACTAAAGAAGCGGCATCCGACCTAACCAAACAAATTCAAGCACAACGATTCAATTACATTCATATCTTTAGCCAATTCTATTGATTCGGTTGTTTTCTTATTCAATTACCACGCAGCATTACTCGATTGGTTCTAATGTTTCAATTATTCCCTCTAATGCACTCATAAGATGCAAATGGTCATGAAAACACTTTTAAACCATGTAAACGGAGGCTCGGAAGGTGAAAAAGATGAATGGAAACAAAATCGAGTCTGCCTAAAAGGGCCGCACGTGCGGGGGTCCTAGCCGCACGTGCGGTGGCCATCTCCGCACCTACTCCCGCAAGTGCAATTTAAGCAGAATACTCACCAACCACTGCCCTATTTTCCACACGTGCGGGACCCTAGGCTACACGTGCGGTGATGCTACAAAACCAATCCGAAAACTACTCTATTATGGCAGTGGGTTCCTTTGCAAAATCAATCCCATTTCCATGCAATTCACTTCCAAAAACTTAACATAACACCATGAATGAAACATATTTGGCTTGGAACAAAATTCATGACTTCAATTGAAGCTTCAAAACCATACAAGGAGTTCAAATTCTTGAAGTGTAAACACAAGTTCATAACTAATACAAATTAAGCTCCAAGTCTTTAAAATGCATGGATTTTTCCTCCCAAATCTTGAAACTCAAACAAGAAGCAAGGAACAATTAAATGATCAAGAGTTCCATAGAAAATATGCCATGCATGTTGCTGATTTAAGTTAATCTCCACAGTTCTTTCTTTATGTAATCATATGAATTCCCAACATCAATTTCACTTCAAATGTTGAAATGTATAATCATGAAATTTGCAACTTTGAGCCAAAACTCTCTACTCCCATGGAGTTTCTCTTTCAAATGGAAATTATAAGTATGAAATTGAATGTATGATCATGATTATGGTAAAATCTTGCCATACATGTATCCGTATAAACTAAACTGTCCATTAAACTTATATTCTTCTTACTTACTCTTAAATTCTTTAGCTTACGAGCATAATTCCTCAAATACATGAGATTAGGGAGGAAAATTGTTACCTTTAATAAGTGAATTGTGAAGATTAGAGTGTAGTTACAAGGTTTCTCGAGCTCCTCTTCTCCTTTCTCTTTCTTTTCTTCTTGAGTTCAAGCGTTCAAAGCTCTCCTATTCTCACACACACACACACACACACACACACACACACACACACTCTCTCTCTCTCTCTCTCTCTCTCTCTCTCTCTACGTGTATAGCTTAAAGGGTTGAAGAAGACCCACCACTTTCCTATTCTTAATCAACTAAATGGTGAGTAGGACACATGTATAAATTTATGGTTTTCAATTTTAAATTTCATAATTTCATTTACATGGAATTAATTTAAATTAAATTATATTTCATCATCTCATAGTCTTAATTACACTAAATTAAATTATACTAAGGTGAATTAGGCTCTAATTTTTATCCAATTTCTTAATTCTAACTTGTTAAAAATTAACGAATCAGATAGGTTTAATCCATAACTCTACATATCTGTTCTCAATGACAATACCATATACATATATCACACATGGCACACATATCACAATTAACACATAAGCACATGATCAACACTAATCACATAATTAACTTCATTAATTTACTTAATTAAAGAGGCGGTTGTCACACAGATCCTTTTGTTTGTATTTGGCAAGTTATCAATTTGAACTTGATTGTGGTTCAGCTATTACTGGATATAACATAGCTGTGAAGCATTGGATGATTTCTTCAATCACCGGTTCGTCGTCTCCCTCGAAATAGGTGACTTTCTGCGTAGCTTTGACCGGCTCGTACGACTTTGTTTTGGCTCCGATTTTGACGTGGTTTTTTGCCTTGGACTCTCTTTATAAGTACTTCATACTGGTATATTTAAAACTAGATTTTAATAATTTCAAAATTTTCAGTTTCTAGAAATTTGATCTGGTTTGCAAATATCAGCGAACTTCGGTTACTTCTTGGCTCCTCGAGTTTGTGGGTTTGGACTCCTTTAGTCGACATGAATCCTATGGTGTATTTAGCTATTGATTTTGACGCTTTTGAAGTCTTGACAAATTTGAAGACGAGATGCAAGTTCTATATCGATAGCAGCGCCGAGCAATGTTGTTGTTCTTACGAGAATTAAATCATGAGATTTTGCCAAAGAGGTAGATGAATTAATAATTGTATTTTTTGTTCCAAGAAGATGTCCAATGTTGTGGAGCATGTTGTCGAGATGTGACTCCAAAAAGAGAACAACTAAATTTGTTCTCGGCATCGTAGTTGTAGCCAACATGATTGAAGATATATACTTGCACCGTTTGTGATGATTATCATTGTCGATAAGCTTGACGACAAAGTTATGGTGCCGAGCGTTAAAAAACTATCGAGCGACTGTGAATTTGACAAGTTGGTAGCTACTCGGCGTTACCGCAGCATTACCAATTGACCTATGGGTTGTCGAGTAAGTAATGTTGTGAATTGCAGGTTATGGCCCCTAACCTGAACATTTTGGTGAAGTAGTGGCTGAGAGGTGCACTGTGGTGTCATAATTAGGCTTTATCGATGTAATTTGACTCTTCAATGTTGTCGAGTAAACGTAGTTGTGCTAGTCGAATCTTGGGTTTGTGAGCTTATGATCACAAGGATTTTGTTGATGACTCAACAAACTTGTTATGGGTGCCAATCGATTTCTTCCTAGAATGTAGGCGCTTTTCAATATACCGAAACTCTTGGTCGGCAACTTTTCTTAGCTTTACAGTGTGCCGAAACACTTGGTCAGCATCTCTTTGTATTTGACTTTGCTAGGAACTTGGTCGACGAGACTTCTTTACGCATGCAACACATCTTTGATCTTCAATTTTGCCGAGATTTTGGTTGACATCAACATGAGCCATTCATGACAATTGAAGTTGCCTCTAGATCAAATTGTTTGGATTTATATGTATATATATTGTCTCATAAGTAGCCGACTACCACAAATTATTAATTAATTTTTTTATTTTATAATAACTCATAGCCCTATTTTATCAACTTCTCTTGTTGGGAATACTTGTAAAGAGAGAAAAAGTGAAGACCCAACTTTGGATTCCACAACAATTTTTAGCACAAGTACATGTATATCTCAATAATCAACTTTAAAATAAACTCTGTAAGGAAATAAATAGATAAACAATCCTAGGGAACCCCTTTTGTAATGCCGAAAAGATGCTCTCACAAAGAAAAGTGTGAAACCTATTTTTATTGAGAGAATGAAAATGCAAAAGTAAATCCATGAGTTCTGTTTTGTTTTAAAACTTTTTCATCAAGATTCACCATGAATAAAAGTTTTCCAAAGAGTTTGTAAGCACACATAGTAACATGTTTGCTATCTATTTCGTTTAACTCTTTCAGACGATTCCCACAAACGTCGCCAATTGTGAGATCCAGAATCCTCTCACATGGATTGTTGATGAGATCCAACGAAGAGATGAGTTGAACCCCTATAAATTTACAAAGATGAACATGGTCGGCACCACCCAATCGGGGTTGCCGCCTAGGGACACTCCAATGATAAAGTTAGTCACTTGAATCAAGGAAAGTAGATGAAGAATTGAAGAGTGTTTGTGTGTTGTATGTTGCAAAAAAGATAAGGCATACCTATATTTCGTGGGGCACCTTTCTTTTATAGATAGGGGCGTGTGATATTTATTTGATAGGTTTCCTTGTTTAGGCTGAGCCCATTATTAGGAGTTATCTGGATTACTCCCAATAAGCTGCTGTTTTTTAGGCCACCACATAAGCTAATACATTTCTAAATCAAATAGATCCAAAGAAAGGCAATACATATGCCAAGAACAGTGACACGCAGATCCATTCATTCCATGTCCTCTTTAATTTCTTTGGAATATGCAAAGCTATGATACATTCGATCCTTATTAGTTCTATGGGAGAAAAAAAAATCTGCAGACTATTCTATCATAATACACACAACCTGACGTATCAAGCCTCTCATCTTTCTGCGACGGTGACGAGGCAGATCTACTTAGATCTACGACGCTCTTCTATGGTTCTTGATGAATAGTGATGGTGGTCAGTAGGCGGCGACGGAGGTGGAGGAAGACTTAGAGGTGATGACATGGTGTCTTCTCGGATCTAGTAGAGCCGAGGCGATGTTAGAGATTTGGGCCGATTGATATCAATCACGGCAGCGGCAGCGGCATAGGAAGACTTGGAGGTGACGGCGTGGTGTCTTCTCGAATCCGTTGGAGCCGATGCAGCAATGGAGATATGAGCCGATCGACAAAGGATATGAGCCGATCTACATCAGCGGCGACTTCGACGGCGATGAAACCGACGGTTGCGAGGATGGTAGTTGTGGTGGTGGTGGGTAGGAGGAGAGGGAGAAGAAGGAACAAGGGCCGCCGAAAGAAGGTGGAGGTGAGGTCGCGGAGGGGAGATAGTGGTTCTGGTGGCAGTGGTTCTAGTAGCGGTGGTTAGAGCAGGTTTGGCGGTGTTAAGGTGAGAGAGAGAAAGAGAAGTTTGAAGTTTGAAAGTCTTTTTTCTATTCACATAATTTAAAACAGGTAAAATAAAATAAATAGTTTGGTCTTTTTACGAAAACGTGGCTTTATGAAATACAAATTATGAAATACAAAAACGTGGCTTTATTTTCGCGCGTGGAATTTTGGACAAATTATGATTTAAGTACCCATATTTTTATATTATTTATTAAGGTTAATTACAAATTCATTTTTTGAGATTTGCTTAAAATATAAATTACTCCTTATATTTTGAAAAATTATAAATACCTCTCTGTCAGAATTTTTTATTTAACAGAATTAATTAAAAAAGTGAAATTTCTAACTGTTCACCTATACAATAATAAAATTATCAAAATTATTAATTGAAATAATAATATTATTAAAAATTATTAATTAATTTGATAATTTATTAATAAAATAACCTATTTATTATAAAATTAGAAATCATAAGAAGTATAATATAATTTCTAAAACTATAAAAAATTATTTATAATTTAAGTAAATTTGAGATGTGTTTATAATTTACCCTATTTATTATTAGTATAGTATAGTATAGTATTACTCTTCTAGTGAATAAATATGGTCAACATCCTGTTTAATAATTGGAGAAGTTCGTGTGACAAACATGACTTTTATGTTTGCCTAATTTTTCAAAATTGCGGTTTCCGCGTTCGAAGACCAAGTGTGGTCCTCGTGGATGTACTTGCCCTGTCATGCTATTAAAGTCTCTCTATGCTTGAAATGTTTTTTTTTTTTTTTTTTTTTTAAGTTGGGTGTTTAAATTAACTTATGTTTAGGGCCTAAGTCTTCGGATGTCGTGATGACATTTCAGAGCATCCTTTTTTTTTTGTTCAAAATCAAAAAAAAAAAAAAATTTAACTTATGTTTAAAATGGTTATCTAACATAAAAAATAAGCAGATTAATACCTTTGTCTTAATTGTGACTGATTTTTTTTTTGACCATTTTTGTGTTTTATTGTTTGTACTGTTTGTACTGTTTGTATTAGATTTCTTATTTGGTCATTTGGAATTTTATAGTGTGTTTAGTTGAGTTTTTTGAATTAAATTTTTTGAAAGTTGAGTTTTTTAGTTTTCGTGTTTTTTTTTAATGAATATTTTTAAAATTTTAAACATTTTTTTTACTTTTTTAGATGCACCTTACTTATATGTATCTAAAAAGTAAAAAATTTATGAAAAAATATTTTAAAAAATTAATAAATACATAAAAATAAAAAAAATATACTGAAGTCTCGTATTTTTTTTTTTATATTTTTGGTATTTAGTGAATTTTTAAAAGATTTTTTTCACAAATTTTTTACTTTTTAGGTATATTTATGTTAGGTGTGTCTAAAAAGTAAAAACAATTGCTTAAAATATTAAAAAAAAATTCAATAAAAACAAAAAAAACACGAAAATAAAGAAAATAAAATTTTCTAGAAAGTGTTTTTGAAAAAGTGTAACCAAGATTCTTTTCGTGTATGTTGTTTATTTTCTTTTAATATAATTATGTTTAACTTTTAAAAAATAAATAAATAAAGAATATTATATATTTTATTTAAAAAATTTAAAAGAAGTTTACAAATTAAAATTACTTAATAAGATCTTTTATTTGATAAAATTAAAATTTCAATACAAGATTATATTATTATTAATTTTTTATTTTTTGTGTTGGATAAATAATTTGAAACAAGGGGAGTAATAGTGAGAGTGATGCCTGTACAAGGTTGACAGAGCATGTAGCTTGAAAGCTTAAACTTGGGAGATGTATTAAGGTTGTGCTTGGTTCATAAATTTGGAAAGGAATTTGAAAAAAGAAACGAAAAAGTTGTGTGAAATATAGGTGAAATATTATTATATTTTACACATATTTTATCTATCTTTTTCTTTCTAAATCTCTTTCCAAAATCAAAAATCAAACACAACATAAGGACTGGTTATAATGTTAGAGAAACGATAGGCATACAAATTAAAGCGGATTGCTTGGAGGTTACTGAGCTAATCCAGAAAGAAGACTCTCGGAATTGTCCATTCAAAATCCTGGTTAAAGATGCGAAATTCCTTCTTATAATTGGACTGGAAGTACCAAGCATGGCTCTGTTTTTGTTTTTTTGGTTTTTTTTTTTTTTTAAATGGTAAAACATATTATATACTAATAAAAGGTACATAAATTCAGATGCAAAACAATCATAAAACGCAAAGAATTAAGTGACGAACATAGAATCCTAATAGTATGAAATAACCAAATCAAAAGAAAGGATACCAAACCCATCAGCACAGCAACACCACCAGTAAAGCACAAGTGAAACATAGGATTAGGTACGTGGTTGAAGGTTTCTTCTCTGTGGATTGACCAATAAATCTTAAATATTGAAATTGTGATCTAAATAGTCTCAAAATTTTTCTTATGTTCCGTTTGATCCTTTTGGATGTGTAATGATAAATTTAACTTTTTATTGAGTGTTACAGTGAGAAAAAGTAGATGTTATAGTGAAAAATGTACACTACAGTCTTTTTAGAACCTTTCCTTGTGGTGGAACATGCCACACGCCACATGCCACATCAGTTGGATTTTGTTGGGGGTTATAGTGAGAAAAAATGAGTGTCACAATGGAAAAAAAGTATAATATAACCTTTTTAAAACCCTTCTTTGTGGTGGAACATGCCACATGCCGCATCAGTTGGATTTTGTTAGATGTTACAATGAGAAAAAGTGAGTGTCACAGTGAGAAAAAGTACACTATACCTTTTTAGAATCCTTCCTAATGATGGAACATGGCACATCAATTGGGTTTTTGTTGAGTGTTATAGTGAGAAAAATTAAACGTCATAGTGAAAAATGATATAACCGTCCAACAAAAATTACCAAACATACAAAACAGGATCTTATGGTTATATTGCCAATACCAACAGAATTTATAAGAACCACATAAAAAATATGAGGCTAATTAGAGTAAGTGTTTCTAAGATGAGACTTTTTGTAATTTTTTCTATAAAAAAGTATATAAATTAATAGGTACATAATAAAAAAGTATGTTTAAATAAAAACAACGCAATATAATTATCACTTTTACGGAGGTGCAACAAAATTTGTTTCCATTGCAAGTAAAAGCATGGCAAAGAATGCGTTATTCATTTCTTCGACTTACAGTTTTATAAGAATACAATTATTTTAATTTATTCGTACTTCAATATAATTTTTTTCTTAAATTTTATTTAGGAAAATTGGGACGAAGTCAAATTTTAAAACTTCTACGAAAATTGTTCCAAACTCTATTTTTTTAGGGTCATAAGAATAATAACAATTTGAAAGACCATATTATTTCTATCAAGTTATCCCCTTATCTACCTATGTGTATCTACCCGCATTACCATCATTGATCACCACTAATCTCTTATGCCGACAATTTTATCAGCGACTCTTTGATGATTGTAAATTTTCCAACTTCAACAAATCTCTAGCAACGATTGGTAGTATTTGATAATGAAAAAATACCAAAATAAAAATAAATAAATAAAAATTATCCTTTAAGATGATAATTTTTATTTGTCACCAATTTATTTTATTAATCATATCCTTAAAATCAAAACTGAAGAATAATACTATATACACTCATAATAATCAACTTATGATCAAATTTTATTTTTATTTGCACTCTCCTCAAAACACCTTATGTATTTTTTTTATTTTTATTTTTGTGGTCAAAATCAAAATAGATTGATGGGTTTATTGATAAAATTATTCACAATGGAAAACCTATTTTAAGAAGAAAAACCTAATCAAGTAAATACTGACGTGGCAAACTATTTTAAGGAAACTGTAATTAGGGTTGTTTTGGAAAGTAGATTAGAAGTTAATTTTTTTTTGAATTTTTTAGCTTTTTTTAAAAATGTATAAAAAATAGAGAGATTGTGTAACTTTAAAAAATTAACTTTTTGACTTTGAACCTAATTGTCAAAATGGCCCTAAGGCCTCATTTGATAATAGGTTTTTTTAGTAACTTTTTGAATTTTTAATTAAAATATTATGTAAAAAAATTAGTATGTTTGGAATGATTTTTTAATTTTTTTATGAAAAGATGTGTAAAAAGTAAAGAGAAAATGAAATATTTAACTTTTTGATATAAGTTGTTGACTTTTTGATTATTTTAATAATTTTTTAGCTTTTAAATCAAAAAATAATATTACTAAACGAGGCCTAAGTGAAAAAACTTTAAAAAAATTGTAAAATAAAAGTAAAATTTATTGATTTTAATAATTAAAGTGATAGATGTTTTTGTGATTTTACATATATATATATATATATATCTGAGTCTTGTATTTCCACTTAATTATAATTTTCCCTACTATTTTTGACCGACTCCAATTCATTCCAGGTGTAGGATAAAATTTCCTACTCTGAAATTTCTCAGAAACTATCACATTGCGAAACAGTCGCGATACACGTAAAACACGTTACACACATATAAATAAGGGCTTACTTGACTTTCAACCATAGACCAAACTCCAATCGGCCGTGTAGCCAACCAGCACAGCTTGTACAAAAATCACACCCGAGAAAATATTTTTTTTTCCCGAGAAAGCGTTTCCCCGGGAAAGCGTTTCCCCGGGAAAACAAGGTCGGTTCGAGTCTCTCTCAACCGCCGGTTGAGCAGATGGCGTCTCTCAGCGTTCGTTGCGGCGTAACAAACCACCCTTCGGTCCACCACCGCCTCGTCGTCGATCGGACTAATCCAAATCCAAATCGCATTGCCCCGTTCCAATCATCGAGAAGAGCACCACCGCGAATCTCCGCCGCGACGACGACGACGGCGGATTATCCGATTTCTACGTCGTGTTCTCAGGAGGGTTCGAATAACCACAACGGCGCTCTGTTTTCATCAAATCTTGACGAGTGGATGAGAGATTCCGCGGCGGAGATCGTGAAGAACCTTCGAGAAGCGCCGCTGTTCGTGCAGATTTACGCCGCCAACAACGGCGGAGCGACGCGGTTGGAGACGGAGAAGGCGGTGGCGGAGAATTGGCCGGTGGTGGCGCGTCGGTGGAAGGACGGATATACGCCATCGCCGGACGGTCTCATACTCGTGGAAGAGCTCGGCGGCGGCGATGAAGAAGAAGAGGAGGAAGAGAGGGTTACGAGGGCATGGGGGGTTGTGGTGCAAGGAAAGGGGGTGGAATGCGGGCCGGTTTGTTACTTGCTGAAGACGAGTAGGGTCGTCGGGTCGGGTTTGGGGTTGTGTTGTACCCATTTTTGTTTGATGAAAGTTCAGGGTTTCCGGGAAAGTGCTCTGTCACAGCTCACCAATTGTTGGTTGTTGGATTGAATAAATGTATAAAGAGAGAATTTATTATTTGGAAATTGGATTGGTACAGGAAATTCCAATATGATCTGTGAATGTCACAACTTGACAGGTACACTTCAATACTGAGAGAGCCTTATTGAAACACACTATGATTTGTTCAAAATCTTGTTTCATGCTTTAGTTCGTAATATGCAATTTAGAATTTTTTAGTATTTTTTTGGTTGTGTAGTTTTTTTTTTTTTCGAAATTGACAAAAAAATGGAGTTTAGAATTCATCTTTTTATTATAATATATTTGAGTAGAAAATTTGTATTTTCATTGTGCAAATTTATTCTCATTGAAGGTGATTTTTGGAGTCCAATTTATTTTTCTTTGAAATCCAATTTAGAGCTGGTTTGGGAAGAGTTAAAATGTCTAAATAAGTACAAAAAGATAAAAATAAGTCAGTTAATAAAACAAAAGATCACGTTTAAATTATAATCATTTCTCTTTTTCTTTCATAACCCTCATATTCAAATAATAAAAAAAATCAAAAGTTATTTTCAAATAAAATTAATTTTAATTAAATTAAAAAAAAAAAAACTATATTAACTCTTTCAAAACGAAGGCATAGTTTCAAGAGAAACAAACAAAAAAGGTGTTCGTTGGAATGGATTCAAAACAGCCTTTAATTAGTTTGTAAAGTCTCAATGCCAGGGGAACAAATTCCATGTAAAAACTTGAGGTGATGGTAATACCTTATGAAATAGAAACATGCAGTATTTCCATTTAATTATATGAGTTGGATTTATCTAAATTTGAATATAAATTTAAAACATATTATCAATAATTCAAACCGTTTATTTTATTTTGTAAAATTTTAAATGTATAATACTCGTAGTGGGGCCACGCAATATTTATTGAATTATGTTGAATGATTATTATATTTAAATAATAGATTTTTCCTTCCTTGGATACATAAAGAATAGAATAGCAACATAAAAAACTACTAACCCTTATTGGATTTGCCTCATCTCTTTGAAACTTGAACTCCAAGTCATCTCCATGAGTTGCTTGAATTGAAACATAGAACACCAAAAAAAAATAAGGAGGCCACTCCACTCATAGTCGAGGCTAGACACCAATTGTAATCATCCTTTTAATTATTAAACTTTTTCTTTGTTGATTCTCTTAGATTCTCTTTTGTTTCATTTTTATTATTTTTTCACTAAATTTTTGGAATATCTATTAAATATAAAAATAAACCAAATTAGAAAATAGAATGTATAATAAGTTTAATAAATCTGTTCCAAATTATTTGTTTGACGCAGAAAATAAGAATTCAAAAATAATATATTTTCGTACCGACATTTTATAATAAAAATTCACTAATTAAAATATCTCCTTAAGTAATTTTAATTTGTGAAAAAAAAAATCAAAAAAATTGAGACAAAATACATCAACATAAGTAGAAAGTTAGCTTTTTGACTTTTTTGGGTCACATCACCTTTTTACTGTTTTTAACACAAAAAATCAAAAAGTTAACTTTTTATCAACTTTTCAAAACACCACTATTTTTAAGTTCTTATTTTGTATGATGGTCAAACAATTTGGGATAGAAGTAGTATATATGAAATAGGATTGGGTTCCACAATGGACTGGAGGGTGTTGTCGGGTACTAAGATCTCGTTTTGATAATTTGAACGATTTAATTTGTAAGATACTTTGTGTATATCATCTATTAAAAAATTAGATTGATTTTATATTTGTAACCTATTCAATTTCTTGCATTTGTCACTAAAAAAAATATATGATCAATTTAAAAAACACACTAGTGGTCTATTTTTTTTGAGACAAATTAGATAAATTAAATTGGTTACGATTATCGAATCAACGTAATTTTTGTATAAATAATAAGAATAGGTGTTGTCAACTCATTGGGGCCATCTCCGCAGGCTCTGGTTGAGATTTGCCCGATCCACATGGAGGGAGTACTTTACATAAGTTCCGAAATTAATCCAAGTGTATATAAACTGACTCAGATATCTAATCATAAAAAAATATATATAAAATAAACGATTTAAATTATTAAAACAAAACTTAAGATAAATCTTATTGGCCAAACAACACCCACCAAATGGGTCCAAACAAAGTATTGATCCTTATAAATCTACACCAATTATTATTCACATTCTTAAATTATTTGTCAAAAATTTAATAAAAAAAGTGATAAATCCCACTAAATAACTTTGAAAAAATTACAATTCAGTTTATATTTTCAAAATAAATTTCAAATCAATGATAAAATTTATCAATTTTAATAATTGAAATTATAAATGTTTTCATTACTTTGTAATTTTGTTTTGGGTAAATTACACTTTGCTCCCTAAAATTTCACCCATTTTCTATTTTGACCCTTTAAGTTTGATTATTTTCACTTTGACCCTTTATGTTTACAATTCTTTCCACTTTGATCATTCATGTATGCAATCCTTCTTATTTTGGCCCTTTAAGTTTGATTTTTTCCATTTTGGCCTTTCATGTTTGTAATCCTTTCCACTTTGGCCCTTTATGTTTGCAATCCTTCCCACTTTACTCCTAGACTAACTTTCATCCAAAAAAGTAACAGAATTTGTCACATAACTAACACATCAGCTCTATATGTGATGTAAAAAATTTATTAAAGATACAAAAAAATAAAAAACAAAAAACAAAAAAAAAAGAATTTTTTTTTAGTCCTTAGTAAACTTTTTTTTTTTCAAATTTATTCATAAACATTATTACATTATAGATGCATCTAAATTAGATGCAGCTAAAAAAATAAAAACAAATTTAACTAAAAAAAAGAAAAAAGTTCACTAAAGACGAAAAAAAAACGATAGTAAATTTTGCATTTTAGAATTGACAATATAGGTGTTTGAGTCAGTATATTTTCATTTTTTTGGTCTTTATTAAACTTTTTTCTTTTTTTAGTTAGATTTGTTTTTATTTTTTGTAGCCGTATCTAATCTAGATGCATTTATAAATGTAGGACTTTTCTTAAGTGTGCAACCCTCAAGGTTGCACACCATGTGCCACTTACACAAAAAGTGTAAGTGGAAAGTGAAAACAAAAGCAGGACTACAAACAGAAAAGGCGTAAGTGTAAGGCGTAAGTTGCACACCATAACAGTACCCTATAATGTAATAATGTTTATGAATAAATTTGAAAAAAAAATTCACTAGAGACTAAAAAAAAATTCCAAATTTTTTGTTTTCTACTTTTTATTTTTTGCATCTTTAGTGAATTTTTTACATCCCACATGAAACTGATGTGTTAGTAATATGACAGATTTGTTAGTTTTTTGGATAGAAGTTAGTTTAGGAATAAAGTGGGAAGAATTATAAATATAAAGAGCCAAAGTGAGATAAATTGTAAACATAAAAGGTCAAAGTGAAAAAAATTAAGGTAGTGTTTGGTAGAGTTTTGTAAATGTGATTTGAGAGTATGAGTTGTATTTTGAGTTTGTGTGTTGTAGAATTATGATTTGAATGTAGAAAATTTTTTAGTAAAGAGTTTTGAAAATAGTTTTGAAAAGAGTTTTGATTTGAGTGGGGAATTGTTGATGTGACATTTGATATGTGATACAAAAACTTACAAATCATAACTAAACATACAACACAAAATTATTTTAAAGCACATAAAAAAATTTAAAAATTTCAGAAAATGTTTTTTTCGATTATATAAATCAATTGCAAAAAAAAAATTACTATTCCGGTCAACCGGCTGGATGTCCCGTAAGGCAAAATTTTGAAAAAAAAAAATCTGAAAAGCGCGGCTGTGAAGAGAACTCTGCAGAGTTTTGGAAACGTGCTTTGAAAACACGTTCCAAACACCATTCTGAAATCACTATGTAGAATTATATTTCAAAAACACAAACAAACTAAATTTAAAAAGTCAAAGTAAGAAATAGATAAAATTTTAGGCAGGCAAAGTGTAATTTACCCTCTTGTTTTGGCCTTCTGACTGATTCACAATTCAGTTGTGATTTGTGGCACTAATTTTTTGAGCATTAATGGCACTAATTTCTATATCAGGTAAAAAAAAAAAAAAAAATAAAGTTACCAAAACAGGAAATTAGTGCCATTAGTGCCAGCAGTTTTAGTGCCACAAATCATTTTTCTTCCCAATTTCCCCCCGATAACTATTCCTTTGGAGTTGCTTACACCTATCCTTATCCTTATTGTTGTGGATGAATACATGTTAGTTATTAATTGGGAGATTTACGTATAAGCTTTAATAGGTAGATTTATTATTTAATAAGTCTTATAATAATTAAAGATAATTTTTATAAAATATTATTAAAAAAAATCATTAATTGTTAATTTTTAGTGTCAATTTAAAAATTGTCACAAAAATGTTATTATAAGTTTTAGCGACAGTTTAAAAAAATCATTATAAACAAAGTCATTATTAATTTTTAACTTTTAACTTTTAGCAACAGTTTAAAAATTTTATTACAAAAAAAAAATCACTAATTGTAAGTTTTAGCGACAATTTATAAAAATCGTGACAAACAAAAATCACTAATTATCAATTTTTAATGACATGTAAAAAATATCACAAAAAAATATTTTTAGCAATAATTTTATTAGATTTATTGTCAATAAGACTTGATGAAAATTAAATTCAACCATTAGAATTTACTGATAATTTACTCTCATTAATTTGTGTAAGAATCAAGCACCAATGACACCAACCTCTACATGTCGTTATGGGTGAATTAAATGGGTTCAAATTTTAGAGGGCAAGCTCATCCCATTTGTTTGTGGAATTTATTCCCCTGTATTTGTTTGAAATTTCTCTAGAATTTTTTATATTAATTATGTGTTATATTTAATTTTCTTTGTCATTATAATTAAGGGCATTCGAACTTTTCTTTTTTCTGTGGTCACCAATTTGGCGACAGTAGGATAAAAATGAAAAAAAAAAAAAAAATCATTCATAATAATAATTTGTTACTTTCACCATATGATTTCATTACTGATGTCTTTATCACCGAAACAAAACAATTCTTGAACCTAATGTCATATACACTCATAAAAATAGACTTTCTTCCCAATTTATCATATAATTAAGAATAAAGCTTGAGAGCTCGAATTGGCGTCCCCCGAATTGCTGAAACGACGTCGTTTCAGCAATTCAAATTTTTTTTTTTTTCTTCCTCCAGTCTGAAACGGGGTGAGGGTGAGGGAGAGGAAGAGGGAGAGGGAGAGAAAGAGAAAGAGAGGGAGAGGAAGAGAAAGAGAGAGAGGGGAAGCAGATCGCGTCGCCTCCGCCGCCGATCGCCGAGCCTCCGCCTCCGTCGCCGATCGCCATGCCTCTGCCTCGCCTCCGCCCCCCGCCTCTGCCTCCAGCCCCATTTTTTAGGCCCCCTCCAGTCCTTCTTCCTCCTCCTCCTCCTCCTCCTCCTTCATCCCCCCGTCTTCTTCTTCCTTCTGCTGTCTTCTTCTTCGTTCTGCTTGAAAAAAAATAAAAACAAAAACAAAAGCAAAAACGACGTCGTTTTTGTTTTTAGGGCATTCGGGGGAGCTCAGTTTCGAGCTCCCTAGCACAACTGTATAATTAATTAAATTTTATTATAATATCATATATCAATAAATAAATGAAAGAGAGAGCAAGCTCGTGTTCAACTAATGAGTGTGATCCAAGCTGATTGAAATTTAAAATAGAACGAATTACATTAAAAGTTGCTATAATTTAGAATTTGTGTCATTTTGGTCATTGACTTTTCAATTGTGACATATTTGACCATGAATTTTGAATCTTGTTCCAAATAAGGACAATTGAATATATTCTTGCTCAATTTTAAGGGCAAAGTTGTCAATTTAATAAAATATAAACTAATTTGACAAAAATGAATGTCAAAAAATATTTTTAAATTTTTAAAAATTATTTCTACCCACCAAAGATAAAATTATGTAAAATTGATAAATCTTTTACACATTTATTTTCTTTTTACCAAATTAATTTTTATTATGTGTTTGGATGATGATCATGTAATGGGTGGTTGTTTTTATTTTAATTGAATTAGTTTCTATTTTTCTAAAAATCAAATATGGCGACAATTTTGATATCATCATTAAACCAATCCATTAAATGAAAAAATCCAAAACTAAAAACATTTCATATATTAAATATATCGATTACACATTAAAAGCCTAACAACCACCCATTACATGATTATCATCCAAACACATAATAAAATTAATTTGGTAAAACAAAATAAATGTATAAAAATTTTACATAATTTTATCTTTGGTGGGTAAAAATCATTTTTAAAAATTCAAAAATATTTTTTTGACATTTATTTTTGTCAAATTAGTTTATATTTTATTAAATTGACGACTTTGCCCTTGAAATTGAGTAATGGTATCTTCAATTGTCCTTATTTAGAACAAGATTTGAAATTTAAAATCAAATGTGTCACAATTGAAAACTCATAGATTAAAGTAACACAAACTTCAAACTATGGGGACTGTTAGTGTAATTCGTCCTTTAAAATATATTTTTAAAAGAATGCCCGTATAAAAATGCATATCAAACCTTAAAATTTGGGTTTTTTATTTTTTATTTTTTTTGGGGATAAGTTTGTCATATTATAACAAAAAGAAAAAGAAAAAGATATACAATGAAATTCTATACATATTTTTTGTAGGGAGCACAAAAATAAACAAAAATAAACTACTCCCATCAAAGGAATCAAAACTAAGCCTATAGAAGACAAAAATAACATTCACAACAAAAAGGAATCAAAATTTATCTCTAGCACTCTTCAAGTTATGAAATTTCACTTTGAGTTTTCTTCTGTTATCCTCTTTTATAGTCTTTCCATTACTAGGGTCACTTGGAGATAGACTCCCTCTATTTTTTAGGCATGTCATTTGGTGCGACAACTCTTGACTTGATTCTCCATTCCTTAACTCTCTCATATCGCACGATTTAAGGACATCAAAGGTATTAGATGTTGAGGGGGTGGAAGACAGCGTCTCTCTCTCTCTCTTTATTTATCACTGTTGTTGAACCTTATCCACCATATCTCCCTTTTTTCTTCACCACTTTCCAATTAGTTAGAATTTATATTTTAATCTCCTTAACTCTCCACTCTTTAGGTGAAATTAATTCAAATGGTTCTTGTAGATTATTTCCTTTATATGGGTATGGATATAGATCTAATTCTTTTTGTTTTTCTTCAAAAATAGCTACTTGTTTTTTTGGATCTGTTATAAAATGTCTGACTTTGTTTATTATTTTTAATTGATTAATTATAAATTTTTCGTTAATTTCTTTTAATAGCCTAAGTATTATTTTGTTTTATTATTATTATTTGTAAAGAAGTATTTATTATTTAAGTTATCCGATTTCTTCACTATATTTAATACTTATGTAAATGTTATTGACAATGTCGAGAAATCGGGCTTTCATACTAATTTTAATTGCGGGTCTGCTGATATAATTTAATATTAATTAATGCATAAATTTTTGTTGATAATTTATGCTTGCCTTTTCTAATGATATTTTATTTTTAATACTAGCTAATTTATGAGTAATGCTAGAGACCTCAAAAATTCTACTAAAAGTTCTATCAAATATCTCACATGGGTGTGAGATTCACACAATATGGGTCTCATGTGGGTCTTACACCCATGTGAGACATTTGGTAAAATTTTTGGTAGAATTTTTAGGGTCTCTAGCATTTTTGATAATTTATTATAAATTGTCCAGAAGAAATAATCAGAAGAAAATTTAATCTATTTAACTCATTTTCTAATTTAGAAATACAATCTAAACTATTTTTTATTTCATCTCTAAGTGTTGTAATTAAACACATATAAATACTAATTCTAAGTTTATACAAAAATAAATTTTTTAATAACTTTTTTATGCTTTTTGTAATTTTTTTAGGTTTTTGGGGTCAAGTTATAATTAGTGAAACTTGACGATGATTGTGCTTGATGAGGTGGAGTGAGGTATATGGAGTGTGTGTTCCACCTGTATATGGGTTAATACGGGCTTAAAAAGAATTTTTCAAAGACAAAAAACTATCCAAAGAATGAAACAATGTGAGAAAAAGACGAAGTAGCATCATATCACTTTGTATTAAAAAAAAAAAAAAAAAAGTTTCCAAACAGTGAGACAATATGAATAGAGAATAAGAAAAAGAATCAAATAAATCTATTTTTATTTTTATTTTTTTAAAAAAGGGACGAAATAGCAATTCGTAGAAGAATAAGGTGAAACAATCAAACAAACCTGTGAATAGTTTGTGGAACAGTAAAAAACTACCTAAACCTGCAAATATTTGAATTTCAAAATTTGGAACTGCTCACAATATTGAAACAAACCATTTGTAGAACTGTGAGGGAAAAAAAAAAATAGAAACGTGGGTGGGTGAGTTTTGAAAACTTGAGAATGAGTTGACTAACAAAAAATAGTTAATATGTATGAAAATTATTATAATTTATGAGGGCTATTTTGAAAAAGAAAAAATTAAGGCAAAAAGTACAAATAACATCAAGAACTTTCACTTTATATATTGAAATTAGAATAAATTATTAATAAGATTTTTAGTAAATGTCAACATTAAAATTTTGGAAGAAGACTGAACAATTTGGGAAAATATTTGGGGTACCCACAAAAGAGAATCTCATGACCCCTACTGATGTATTGACCATTGATATATTTAATTTTTTTTTTTTGAAAATTGTGTCTGACAGTAACATGAATAATTCAAATCATTTTGAGAGTTGTGAGAGAGTTGTATTTTGTAAGAATCTCTACCATTTTTGGAACAATTTGTATGGTTTTATTTTTTTATTTTTTACAATTTGTATGGTTTGAGAGAGCGTGGATTTGGAGTCGGGCACCACCACCCTACCTACACAGCGCGGCAATTCGGTTAGGCCCACATTCCCTCCTTTTGCTTCACATTTTGAATTTGAAAAAACACAAAAAACCAAAAACAACGACAAAAACAGACATAATAAAAATAATTGTCCAGAAAACGTTATACCATTTTTGTGTTTGCGAAAGAACCCCTCATAAACACGCCTTGAAAGCGCGCTATCTCTGCCAAAATTCAAATCAAAATTTAACTCATATCAATAACCTTCCAATAAAACCCCCCCAACAACAAAAACCCTAACCCTAACCCTAACCTCATACCTCAAACACTCCAAACTCCACGCACAATCACCACCACACTCACACATACAAAGATCCTTAACCCACAATCTTTCTAATCTTGAATCCAAACTTTTGAGGGTTTTTTTGTTTTTTTTGTTGAAAATTTCAGTTTTTGATTTGATATTTTTTTGTAGAACAATAATGGAGGATGGAATTGTTTCGGATGGGTCATTTTCAATCACCAGATCTGAATCAAAGGTTGAAATCTTTATACTCGTTTAATGGTTTTGGGTTGCTTCTGGCATTTTCAGTTTAATGTTTTCTTGGTTGTTTTGATAGTCAACCGTGGGGAATAAGCGGAGTAGTGCTGAGTTTGAAGAAAAATCAGAACTTGGATATAAGAAAGTTAAATTGCCAGATCTTGAGTCCGTGTTTCGTTCCAAAGGTAAGTCCTTTTTATTTTTATTGTTATTAATTTTTAAATTTAAATGTTTGGTATTGAATGTTTACCCTGATGTTGTAACTTGTGTATATATGGTATGTAACATAAACCCCTTCAATTTTTTAAAATATAAAATAAAATAGTGTTTATTATTCAATGTGCAATGGGTTTTATGAAATTATGCAATTTGCAAACTGGATTATTTGATTAGAATTCATTTATAGTATCATTGGGTTCTATTGTTTTCACAACTTTGTAAATAAATTGTTGATTTTTTGGTGTTCTACATTTACCCAATTTTTCGAACTTCATAATTGTCCACTATTTGACTTTCTTTTTTAATTTCTCTCTATTTGGTTTCGCTTGGAACTTGTTAGGTGTTTTTGAAAACCAATTGTTTTCTCAATTTATGTAACAGTCATTGATACCAGTTAATCCAATATCCACAGAAAACATAGCAGGCAATCACCATTTTTTCTCTGTTGAAAAAGAGAAGTCCAATGTCTCTGAGGATACTGAAGCAACAAATTCAGATGTTGCTCAAGCAGACACAGCAGGAAGGGACACGTTAACCCCAACTCTTGACCCCACCCCCAAACCGTTTGATCTCAATACCAGATTTTGTCTAGCTAACGATTCAACTGGTGGTGATATGCCAGCACGTGCTAACAAATTGTCCCATGACAAACAAGATAATTTTGCAACAGCAAGGGCTTTTGGCTGGGATCTTAATTCAGAAGATGTTTCTAGTTCACTAAATCAATACCCGTTTTATCCTCACAAAAATCATGAACGTCTGAAAATGGGTGATGCTTTAGAGTGTGGGAGCACTACTGGTTCATTGGAGGAGAAAGATCCAATGAGAGTTTGGAAAGCGATGAAGCAAAATGGTTTCCTTTCATCTTCTCATGGAGGCGTACCAGTGCCAAAGCCACGTGGGAGGAAAAGCAAAAGTGATGGGCCCAAGAAAAAAATGGAGCTTGCGAAGAGAGAACAAGTTGATCGGTTTGCAAAAATTGCCGCTCCAAGTGGACTGCTAAATGAGTTGAACCCTGGGATTATAAACCACGTGAGAAACAGTAAACAGGTTCTTTCAATAATTGAATCCCTAGTGAGGTCTGAAAAACGTGAAAATCGTCATGCTGGATGCAAACAAGCTATCCCAATGAAGAGTGGTACTAAAGAAATTACTGATACAAAGGACTTGGAAAATTCAAATGGCTTAGGAATTAATCAAGATGGGTTCTTGACTACTTTATCGGGGAGTCATCAGAAAAGAGGTCGCCCAATGTTGTTGAGTGGATCAATTAACTTCAATTCAGACCTAACAGGAGGAGATGGTGACTCAAGCAGGTTAGGGAAAGGGAATTATGGTAAAATGACATGTCTGTCACCTCCAAATCAAGACAGTGAGGATGATACATTTGCGCTGAAGTTGTCATCATCTACAACTTTGGCATCGGAGGATATTAGTTCTTTGTCTAATGAATCAGCAAACCTAACCAGTGTTTCTTCTCTTTCTGTTAAAGGTTAGTTTTCAGGTCTCTGATCTGATGGGTTTCCTTGCTTGTTTTACAATGTTTACCAACCTGCCATCTGCAGGAAGTTTTAGCAATAATAAGAAAGTCGGAATAGAAACTTCATATGTCAGAATGATGTATTCAAAGAAATTCTTGGTTGTAAAATGAGATATTTCTTTGAGTGAAGAAAAGTTGAGAAATAATAACCTGTTACAAAAATTAAAATTCATTACAACTAGATCTCGACATTAGTGCTTCATAGTTCAAACTTCTTTACAATTATAAGAAGAATGCCACAACTTCAGCTGATATGAATCTTTCTTTTGACTGTCAGCTGCTAATGTAGCTTCACAATGGTTGGAACTTCTTTATCAAGACATTAAAGGGCGACTTGCAGGTAATGCTCTACTTGGTCAAAACATCATTGTAGGTTGTTGACAGGAATAAACCCTAATATCTGCATGGTTATGTACTGTTTACTGTACTTGCAGCATTGCTACGCAGTAAGAAGAGAGTTCGAGCTGTGATTCATACAGAATTGCCTATACTAATGTCACAAGAATTCTCAAGTAATCAAGAGAACAATCCGTATGCTATGAAAAATTATGCTGTTGGATGTGCTGGCAATGCCAATGCTGATTTGCATCGTGCTAGGTGGAGTGCTCTGTTTGATCAAATGGATAAAGCCCTTTCTGAAGAAGAGAAACAACTGGTGAGTCTCTAAAGAATGGTCCCTTTTTTTTTCTTTTTTTCTTTTTTTTTTTGCAGTTTCAAGAAGAGGACATGCTGTGTCTTCTAAAGATGAAAACCTGTGGGAACATACAATAATACAGCCTGAAATTTGAATGGTTCCAATGAAGAAATTAGGTAAGACGATTGGCAAGTAATTCTAAGGCCTTTGTCATTGGAATTGGTATGATGGACAACGCGTCATTGCAAGTCTAAACAAACCGATGGGCTTACTGACAATCATCTTTCTTCATTTGTTGGTCAACTTAGTTTTTTCCAATTTCAGAACTTTAAATGGAGTATATATTTAGGTAAGGATCTTTAAGCTAATGTAATGAGCAATTATTTCATCAAGACTTCATGTGTCTAGGTGTTGCGTAAATTGGAGAAATTTATAATATTTCTTCAGAACACAAGGCCTTTTCTTTTAAAGGAAGAAAAGATGTTACCACCAACTTTTTGGAATACCCAAATACAGTTCACCAATCTGTAAAACCAATTTCTTCTGTTCGACACGTTATTTCTTATTTCTTCTAAGGAAAGGTTTACGAACTTCTTCTTCTTTTTTTTCCCTTCTTATTACCAATTTCAGGAAAGTTGGTTGAACCAAGTAAAAGAGATGCAGCTCCACTGTGAAAGGGGCCTTCAACTTTTCCAGTCTAATGCATCACATGGTTCACAATGGTTGGGAACACTAGAAAATGACTCCAGGTAAATCCGCCTTTACATGCTTAAGAGGTACAAAATGTTTTAGATGCCTTTCTGTGTTGAATTACCATTGACATCACAGACAGATTAAAAGGCCTACATTGATGCAGTAAACTTATAGTTAATCATGCGTTGACTATGTTGGAAAACAAGTACAACTCGAACTACTATCTCTGAACTATGTTTCCAAGTCTATATGTAAATACTGGAAGGTCAAAAGGAAATGCAGTATTATCCTCTTGATTTTGGATGTTTCCTTTCTAATATTTTAATATTTTTTACAAGTTTTATAGAAGAAAAGACAACAAAAAAATATTTAGGGTAAATTCTACTGACTTCCCCTGAAGTTTTAGAGAAAATACAACAAGTCCCATAGTTTTGGCATAATTACGTTTGCATGAATGTATAAAATCTCTGATTCCCCGCTTTATAGACCAGAATTTGAAGGAATTTTGATAAGTTCCCATAACATGTAAAAACCTAGTTGTAATTTGCTTTACTAGTACTTTGGTTCTGTTGTCTTAGATATTTCTCCTCACAAAGTAAGAGGACAACCAATTTTAGTTGAAGTAGTGTTTAAAAATTTGTAAATTGGACATATTTATCTATATGTACACTATATGCTGTAAGCCTATAGCCATTTATTTAATAAGAAGTGACAATATTGTTAATATCACCAATTCTAGATGCTTGAAATTATTTATGTTTTGAAAAAATTTCATCGTACTGTAGGTGAATTTTCTTTTTGAATGATCTTGGACAACTCATCCTTTTGGTGAAAATTGTTCCATAGACCAACTACAAGAAACAACAAACAATTCATTAAAGAACTTAGTTGTTTTGGGCGAACAAATCACAAAACAATTGCCAAACTTGTCCTTCTAGTTTCAATATTATTTTTTATATTTGACACATCTTGGTTCATAATTAACATGGTTTTTGCTCGACATCAACATACATTACACATAAATTTTGCAACCTCTAGAAAAGTGTTGGTTGTTCATACCTCACAAGTATGCCTTAAGTTATCACTGGCTGAATCATATTGATCCAACATACAACTTTGCTATCATATCCTCAATTTACTATGGAAGTTAATAGTTCCTTGAATTGTGTTAAAATTTCACTGTTTTCTTTGTTATACAGATTAGAGGAAGTGGAAAACTCGGAAAGAGAATTAGCTATTGGGGCAGCTGCGGCTTCTATTTATTCAACATGCAACTTTCTGTTGTCGATGGAAAATCTACCCTGTTTGTGATTGTTTGACTCTAATCTCACCAAATAATCAACATATTTCTAATTATACTGAATTTTCTGTCTTGATTGTAGTCTTGTTAAATCTCCATATGCATCTAGCAAATAAACATTCTAGGTCTGTCCGTAGAGAAGGCTTTGTGTATTTGTTGAGTTTGTTATTGTGTAACATTAGAAGAGGATGATATCATTTAATTTTTCGAGTTTAATTGTCATTCTTTCTCCAATTGGGGATGAATTGATTGTTATTAAAATTTTATAGTTGGAATCAATGAATTATTGATAATTGAATTCATGTTTTTCGATGTTTCTTTTGTGTATGATTTTGGTTCTTCCGTCATCTGACCATATCATGAAATAAAATCAGTTTGGTCATTGTATGTTAAAAAGTTGACACTTAATTTGGGAACTTAGGAGAGAAAGTGAAAGAAGAGCAAGGTTGTGTTTTTTTTATTGAGTGTTGTTATTAGCATTCCATCAATTATTGTAGATCACCTATTTCTTTGACCCCTATTTATAAATTCTAAAATCCTTAAAATGTCTTTTCTCTCCTTAAATAATATCAAAGTTGTCTTTGTGAAAACATTACACCCATTCAAACGCATACTCCCACACCCCAAAAAACCCTATCTTCCAAAACCCTCAACAAAACTTACGACGGTGGAACCTCTCAAAACCGATGGAAGAAAATTTGTTCATCACTTGTGACCACTTGTCATGGTGATTAAGAAGTTTTTTTTTTTTGCTTGATCACGAGTTTTGTTAATCTAATCTACTTGAATTTTTTTTTTGTCTATTACATCTTTTTATAGACAATACAATCTACTTTTATACTTCTCTAGTTGGTTTTCTGTCACTCATCCATGATCTCACTGTATTTGTAAGCATTGTTCTTCTCCTTGGAGTTTTTTCTAACATTGTCAATTTAAAGTTATATACTTGTATTAGATGATTACTACTTCATCTTCACATACTTGTTCATGACCTTGTAATGAGAAAATAATGTTCGGTTATTTGTATCCGAACAAATAAGCAATGTTTAGTTACTTGTTCCCAAACAAATAAACAATGTTTGGGCCTGTATTTCTGAAAAAAAATAATGAACAATTTTCATTATCTTTGTCATGTTTTTCCAAGAAATTTATCCTTACAAGGCCAATCTCCTCTGAGCTAAGAACACTATCAAAGTTTTGAACCTTCTCTGAGCTTATATTGTTTTACTCTTCTCGTTTTATGGAGTTGTGAATTGTCAAAAAAACTTTCACTTATTGTCATTGTCGAAGAAGTGTATGTAATCGAATGGTTGTCACCGTTACCGCTAGAATATTGCCACCAAAAGGTTTTCAAAGTTTTGAAGATGGACAGGTTTTGAAGGTGGAATTTAGAAAAGATGGATGGGTGGTAATAGAGGTGGATGTTCTCATAAACCCTATCTCATAATGTAGTGGGTGTATGAGTTTAATTGTGAGATGTGATGTCTCAAAATTATTGATAGCCTTTTTAGTAATTTTATTTTAAGTTATTATTGTAATAAAAAAGGCCAAAAAATAAGAGTTCAAAATAATTGATGGGGTGCTAATAATTGTACTTTTTTTGTTCTTATTTGGAATAAAAAATACAAAATGATTCATTTTTATATTATCCAAATAAGGTTTTTTTTTTTTTTTTTTTTCTATATTTAAAAAAGTTGTTTTGGCATTACAAAAAAATAATAATCTATTGATTTTTTTTCTCTCTTCTAATGTTCACTTTTAGGGAAAATTATTCAATAATTTTGGAACACTACGTGACCATATTCCAAACCAATTACCAATTACTTAGGCCTCATTTGGGAACAGGTTTTTTTAATAACTTTTTGGCTAAAATATGATGTAAAAAAAATTAGTATGTTTGGGATGAGTTTTTGATTTTTTACGAAAAGATGTGCAAAAAATAAAGAGAAAATAAAATCTTTAATTTTTTGGTATAAATTGTTAGTTTTTTAGTTGTTTTAGTGATTTTTTAACTTTTTGGCTAAAAAAGTCACTTACCAAACTAGGCCTTAGTCTCATGTTGTTCTCCTATTCCCAACATAAATCATGGGCCTCTACACCTCTCTATTAATCAAAATTTTATGGAGTATCACGTATTCATATTCCGGAAATACTGAATAATCACCTCACTTTTAGAGATGCAAAATTTGAATTGTAAGAGATTGGTTTCTTTTAATTTCTTTCCATTTCATCATATTTTATCCTTTTTTACTATCCAAGCAGGTGATATGAACGGTAAGAAATACATTTTTTTTTTCTCTTCAAATCACAGAATCCAAACGGATTGCGGAGAAATTAGTGTAATTGTATGCAATTTTGAATAACATTACATGATTCTATCTCAATAATAAGATGGCATTGTCATTTTATTTAACAAAAAGTTACATGCAAAGTGAATTTTTTTTATTTTTATGGATAACAACAATGCCATCCTTTTCTTTTTCTTGAAAACGGTCTCTACAATTTGAGAATTTTTATTTTTATATACTTAATTAATTCAGAGTATACATTTAATAAAATTTTAATTTAATGACAATTATATCCTAAATTAAAATGACCATAATAAACATCCAACAATACCCTTCTTTTAACAATAAAAATTTGTGTACACATCTTTTAAGAAAACTCTTACATTCGACCTTCCGATCAATTCGATTCGTTGCAGTCTGATGCTCGGCCAACCGCTTCCTATAAGATCAAAATCAAAATCAAAAGCAAAAGCATATTGTGCTTTACAAACATCCAAAAACAATTTTAAAAAACAAAAAAAAAAATACTTAAAAAAAAAAAAAAAAAAAAACAAGAAAAACACTTCCACTGATCAATCACTACACCTCCAAACCTCTCGATGATGGTTTGATAGCGTGACATTCGTTACACGTTAACACCACCGACCTGAAAAATCTCCGGCCACACCCCACCGCCTTTCTACCGCCTTCTTTCTTCCCTCTCAACCTTTCTTCCACCGCAACTTCCGCCTTTCTCCGCCGCGAAACCTAGTGGCTCAATTTCGGCTCCGCCGCAATAAGCTGCCACCGTTTTGAAGACCCATATTGTCTAACCATCTCTCTCGCCAACACAGGCATTTTGACCCTAACAACTTTCGAAGCTCTGTTCAATAGCTTCTTCTGATCGAAAGAGGATGAAGAAGGTTCGCTTGTACTCGTTCTGGCGCTGCTGCTAGAGTTGTTGTTCGAGACGACGACATTGAGGATCGGCTAGTCGAGCTCGAGCAAGAATAAGGAGTGTTTGTGGGTTGGGTTGGATTTGGGATTGGGAAAGAGTGAAGTAAGAGACGGCCATTGAAGAAGAGATGATCGGCTGATGAAGAAGGTGATGATGTCTGTACAATAGTTACGAGTAAAGGTTATAATTGTAACTTTTAGCGTGTGAATTGAGAAAATGAGTCAATAAATAAATTAATAGGTGCGTGTATTGAGAAAAAATATGTATTGAGATAATTAAGTGTGTGGAAATAGAATTTTTTTTATAGTTTGGACTTCATGTTACTTTGGTACAAGACTTTTTAATTGTGATACATTTGATTCTGAATTTTGAATCTTATTCTAAATAAGGACAATTGAAGATATCATTGCTCAATTTCAAGGGTAAAATCATCAATTTAATAAAATATAAATTAATTTGATAAAAATAAATGTCAAAAAAATATTTTAAAATTTTAAAAAATTATTTCTACCTACTAAATTATTCTAAAAATTATTTCTACCCACTAAATCATAAATTATTTCTACCCACTAAATATTTTTAAATTATTTCGGTGGATGATCATGTAATGGGTGGTTATTTTTATTTTCATTAAATTAGTTTATGTTTTTTCAAAAGTCAAATATGACAGCAATTTTGATATCATTATTAAACTAATCCATTAAATCAAAAAATTCCAAACTAAAAATATTTCATATATTAAATATATCGATTACGCATTAAAAGCATAACAATCACTCATTATATGATTATCATTTAAACACATAATAAAAATTAATTTGGTAAAATAAATAAATAAATATCTAAAAGATTTATCAATTTTATATAATTTTATCTTTGGGTAGAAATTATTTTAAAAAATTCAAAAATATTTTTTTAACATTAATTTTTGTCAAATTAATTTATATTTTATCAAATTGATAATTTTGCCCTTGAAATTGAATAATAATATATTCAATTGTCTTAATTTAAAATATGATTCAAAATTCATGATCAAATATGTCACAATTAAAAAGTTAAAAACCAAGTAATACGAACTTTAAACTATAGGGACTGTTAGTGTAATTTCCCATAAATAAAATGACCACCAATTGCCTAGACTAACTTCAAATTTCAAAACCCAACAATGACTCAGGAGTGAATAGGATTACCCAAATTCAAATGAAATTACGAAAAATTGCAGCATAAATATTATTGCCCTCATGAAATTATAGCTAGTTGGTTTTAAATTTGAATAGATTATGCACATTGAAATGCACCGCAACAAAGCAATAACAAAAGATCAATACAAAGCTCTTGCTCGGATATTTCAAACAAAATTGATTACATAATTTATATCTCAAATCACATCTCATACAAGAAGGCTTCTACAATTTACAAGGCCAAAAAAAGATAACTGCATATAAAGAATACAACAAAAATATTACAAGAAAGCTTCATGAGCAATAAAGTTAGATTAAATATGTACAATGTCGCATAAACTGCAACAAATTATATAGCCGCCCAACTTAGGCCCATCTTGTTCGCTGCAACTCTAGAGCCAGTTTGGTGTAATCTTGCTAAGCGCTGCTGGCTTTGAAGATAGATTATCTGAAACCTTGGCAAGTGAGCGATACTGCAATTTCACGCTCTCTGCATTGTCCAATGTCTTCACCACATACCTGAATAATTTTCAGGTTACAGTATCAAGGAGCCAATTCATTTGGTCATTTCTAGAGTTAAACTATGAGAAAAACAAGAGACACAGAATGCAGATAAAATTGCAAACATATCCCCCCTCTCTTCATGCTATTTTTTATTCATTCAAATTAGCACATTCAACGCTCCATTTGTTTTGGCGAAAAACATGTTTGTATTTTTTTGGCGTTTGGACGATGGAAATGAAAATCAACAAAAAACATTTCCAAGTCAACGAAAAACAAGCTTATTGGAGCGAAAAATATTTTCCATGTTTGAAAGGTGAAAAATGCTTTCTAGTCTAGAGTCTTACCAATGTCAACACACCACCACCACCACCACCCCATGACTGCACCCTACCACTGTCACCATCTCATTACCACCCTACCACTACGACCATCTCATTACCACCACCCCACTACCACTACCACTACCACCACCTCACTAACACCACCACCAAACATAGGAATACATTTTCTACACACACACACACACAAAAATATGGAAAAAGTACTCTATAATTGGAAGGAAAAAAAAAGGGGCGTAATGAAGCTTCAATACTAAAAGGGAGATAACTATCATATGTATCAATATTATTAGTATGACAACTATTTTAAGATGAATCTGAATGATCAAGGTTTCATTAGCTTCATAATCATAATAACGCGACAGTAAAAAAAGGTGACTAACCATCCATTTAAGCATTGTGTTGTTACTATAGCCTCACGACCAACAAAACGCTGTGGTGTCCTCTTGTTACCCTGATTCATTTTCTCTAGTTAGTAACTATAACTTAATGGTAATTATGTATTTAGCAGTTAGGATACAAAACTAAGGTCTTCAAAGAATACCTTTATAATAACCCGGTCTGTCACAACAAATGGGAACTGCACGCCTCTACCCCTTGGATGATCCAGGGGAGTTGAATCACCATAACTACCCTTGTCCTACATAAATCACAACAAATAAAAAATAAATAAAATCAACAGTGTCAAGCACAAATAAGGTTGGATGGACTGACAAACCATTGATGATTAGCAATCAAAGAATATTCAAAAGCACAACATTGGGTAATGGGATGTTCAATACAAGGTTAGACCAGCCAAAGCATATTCAAAAGCACAAACTTACTACCTTTTTTTTTGGTGTGGATAAGTACAAAAAATCTTATTACTAGTAATGGGATTCCTAGTAATGAGAATTTTTTTATCAAAAAGAAAAAGATTGAATGATATAGTTTTTGGGTTACAAATAGACAAACCTGTTCAAATCTCTCTCTTCTTCGTTTGGATGAGCGGTAAACCTGTAACTCTTCTTCCCGACGGAATGCCTGGACAGTAGCTCGGAGGGCTAAAGGTACAACAAAATGCACCCAAAAAAAAAGGTTAGAGGAATAAGCCCTTTTCTTCCTCCAAATCCTTTCTAACTTCAACAATATTATGCAATCTTCACAGAGCAAATATTCGCCAATTTCTTTTTACTACGTATTTAATTTTTGTTTTAGAGGAACACAACAGTTACATGTGGTTGTTCTTGACCTATTTTCATGATTTGAACATCCTGCTTCCAAGCTATAACTTCTGCACAAGAACCTAATTTTTCCCACCTGGACATGAACTCTTTTGTGCAGCCCCTGTACTACAAGTTCCTTTCTTCTTCTTTTGAAGTATATTAACATCTTATAAACAGGAATGGGATTCATATTGCAATACCACTTAAAATATGACAATGAACTTAATGAAACCATTAAAAACAGAGCCAGTATCCCAAGTCATCTACAGAACATTTTCATGCCCATATCTAAAACCATGGGCAATAGATCAAGCATGAACCATAAAATGGGTGGAAGTCGCTGAAACGATGCATGGACGCAAAAACTGGAATCTGCTACACCAAAAAAGTAAATAAAAAAAAGGGGAAATTACCAATCAGTGGTGGTTTCAAAAATTTATTATAGATTCATGAAAAAATTTACGTTTTTAATTATCAATATTTATAAAGTTTTCCACTTATTTGTAATTATTTTTCAAAGCTACCCCTGAAGTGAAATTTCCCCTAAAAAACGCTAAAATATTAAGTAGCACAGACAAAGACACGTTACACAAGATGGACATGATGACATGTCAATTTTTAAAAAATGCAAAACACAACATGCTTGGTACATGTAAATTATTATTATTATTATTATTTTACAAATTTATTAAACATCATATAAATGTAATTTATTTAAATATAATGAAAAATATGCAATATAACACTAATTACAGTAAATTCCTATATATTTCATAACTTAAATAACAATATATTATTCACATAACCATTACATTATAAAATATGTAAAACCATTATAGAACATTATAATACACGTGATGTATTCATCTTTAGAATGTTTCAAAACATATTTAAAGTGCATAAACTTGTATTATGAAGAATGTAAAACATTGTTATTAAGAAGGGATTCATCATATAGGACGTGTTCGGAGAGTTCAAGAAGTGTTGTCCGATATTATGAATTTGAATTTAAGACACATTGAAGAAGTATTGAACATGCTTTTAGAACTGTCCGAAGAGTGTTGGTATCCAACATGGGTTTCCGACACGACACGCTTACTCCACAGAAGTGTCAATGCTTCTTAGCTAAAATAAGAGCATCCTAGCTACATTGTGTGGTACAAGCATTACAAACTAACTTATGACCAACAAGAATGTGAATATAAGCATTCAATTATGTAGCAAGTGCTTATAAATATTCTTTGATAATTGTTAATTACTTACAAAGATTTGGTGAAATTGAGCCTTCTGATATTGGTTGAGAACAGGTATAGCAAGCTTTCTGCAAACACATTGCATAAGATCAAACTCAAAACATCAACAATTCCCAAATTGGCAAACTAGATCAGATGCCAAGTCACTTCTAAAAATCAAGGGTTTCGTCCAAATCAGCAAATATTCCAACAGTAAGCAAAAAAGGTAGTACCAAGAACTAATTCATAAAACTCAAAATTAATATGTAATGTGCATTTGTTTATCTTTGACTCCTTTGTAAATGCAAATGCATCCTCATGTCTTGCCAGGGAATCAACAATAGCAACATGATTGTTCTTTCTCAAGCAGGAGACATTTCATTTCTCAGCCTTAATGTACCTCCAATTAATGCTGTGTGTTGTGAATCATGGCATCATAAAAAGTTCAAAAACAATTCTTCCAACTAGGGTATATAATTGTTGTCGTTTGAGACATTTTGTCCATAATCAACATAAACCAATTAATGTGCCCATAAAGATTGTTTTGAATTCAGAATGAGAATGCAAAAAGAAATAGAGCAGGGCCACAAAGGAAATGGTTTGTGATGGTAAGAAATGACATGATTGCATTAGACTTAATGGAAGGATTGGCTTTGTAATAAAGCCAATTGGAAGAAACTACTCTACTTAATGAACCCCACTTAATTGGAACAAAGGCTTGTAGAGTTGAGTTGAGTTCATGATGTAAAATTGTTAAAAGTATTCATTAGCACTTGTTATCTACTGAAACAATGATCATAACTTCAAGCACAAAACACATGGTATAGCTCCAATTGTTCTCCACTGAAACAATGATCATTACTTCCAATCTATATTATTAGAATCGAACGATTTGCGATTTGAATCATTTGATTCGATTGAGTTCAAAATCGATACGAACAAGTTGCATGAATCACAAATAGCTGTGAATTGAGGGTGAATTGTGAATTGATCGATTCACTTTCAATTCGCTGAAATTGACTTTTGGCCTTCTTTTTTGGTTTTTTATTGTTGGAAAAAGGTTCATAGAACCTTTTTAAGGTCTTTACGATTACTATAGGTCAGTCTTTGACTTTCTCCCTCCCCCCTATTTACTCTCAAAGGCTTAAACCCTAAAAAACAAATGAACCTTCTCTCTCTCTACATTTTTTTTTTTTGGATAAATAACCTTCTCTCTCTACATTATTCTAGGTATTCAATTTTATCCAAGTCTTGCATTTATAAAAGGAATTTTTTGAAGGTATAAAGTGAGATTTGTCAAAAAGTTTGGAGATTTGGGTTTCTTAGCACCCCCTTGAGGTGAGTGTTTTTATTAATTTAGTTGTAAAAAGTTAAAAACATTGTTTTTCAATTATTGTCGCTTGGAAATTGAGAGTTTTTCTTTTTCTTTATTAAGAATAGTTGATAAGAAATATCTAAAAAGAAAAAGGTAAGGTGGTGAGCTTATATGGGAACAAATGTTAAACTTCTTAGCTATTAGACTACGTGATTATCATTCAAAACAACATTTCCCTTATTAGTCTAAATATTTCAATTTATAAGATATATATTTAATATCTACGTGTAGACATAATTTTCTGTGTAATTTAGAAGAAGTGGCTAAATCTTTACGATTCATAATTTGATTCAATTTGAAATTCGGTACAAGACCATTTTGATTCAGGATTTGAATCCCGAGTTGACAACTATGCTTCCAAGCATAAAAACACATGGTATGACTCCATATTTAATTCGATTAGCATGAAAAATCACAAATTCTTTCTATTAGTGTTTGTAGCATTATAGGTAAATGCCTCCATAATATATATCTTAGCAGTTGCCACAACCAAGGTCACACCAAATGCATTATCTCATACAAAATAGTAAATTAGCGGTGCACCAGAAAATTGGCAGTTTGATGCACATACTCCTATCTAGAGTTCAGGTTAAATATTTTGGAAAAATAAACTGAAGAGTTAAAATGCATCTGAAACTGAGAAATATTCAAGACTGCATTACCCATCTGCAGAGATTCTCAAATCACCACAAGATGGTTTCCCACAAAACTCACCAGCAACATGAAAATTATTCTCTTTCCAGAAACTGATAACTGAAAAGATCAATCTACTACATGATAAATGTGTTTGCCAAAGGCTCACCATTCTAATAACATGTTGAATGCCACCACCTCCAAAGGAATGCCCACATGGCAATATCACAGCGTCATCCATAAGTGCTCCTCTGTAAACCCAGAATTATTCCACAACAAATATATTAGTTGCCAAAACGACACAGTAAATTAATCAACTAGGAAATTCAGAACAATGTTGGCAAATCTGGAAGATTAGAACCAGATACAGAAATAAATAAACAAGCCATTTACATGCATGCATAAATATACATCGAACTCAACTCAAATTCGCCACCATTATCCAAGCTATTTGCAGCCTGCCACATAATCCTTATTTTCCATTTCATTCTAAGGCCATATTTTCATTTAATCACAAGCCCACAGGTTGCATCACTGCATAGATTTGAAAGTGCATATTGTATCCATATGCCATTTTTTCAATAATTACACTGTATCTGTACGCCGTTGTGATGTTTTTGCAAATGCAAAGATCACCTAGCAGAAATAGTAACAAGAACTCTGAAAGAGTAAACACATACAATGGGTTTGGGAAAGTTGGTAATGATCATGCCTTCACTCCAACCCCCTCCACATATTTTACAAAAGCATTTAGCAAGACACTTTTGTTCATTGGAATGAGAGGGAATTGAATGGAATGATGATTCCTTGGCCTTTCCTATGGATGACCATTCCCTTAAAATTGTGAAAGATGATTTCATTTGTAATGCATCTGTTATTATTTGTTTAGTCTAACCAAACATGAGAATGAATGTTTTGATGGAATGATCATTCCATTCCAATTCATTCCAATGAACCAAACACTACCTTAATATTTTCTATAATGCATCTCAATTCACAGTAAAATGTAGATAAGGGCAACAATCCATATGTCATTATCTCTCCACTTCCCATAACAACAAACAAAATAGTAAAACATAAACTCAGTGAACATTTATGATTTTTGCTGCAACAGGTTCATTATCACAAACCCATCTCAGTTAAAGCTCAAAATTCAAATGTCTAATAACCACAGGCCAAATAAATAAATTAGGGTGCCAAACTTACGTCAGAGGATCCGAAAGAATCATCCTTAGAGACTCCCCCGATTCGCTCGAATACAAACCCTCCTTTCTTCCACTAAACACACACCCATTTTCAACCTCTACATCCTTCTGCCCACTGCCCGACCCCTCTCCTCCCTGCAGATACTGTGAATAGTACAAATCTCCATCCGGGTCCGCAACTGTCACCATATTCTGACACTGATTGACTCGTCTTTGCCCATGATTGTCGTTCTGATTCACTCTCGTATTACTGTTATCATTTCCAGATTGCAGAACATTACCTTCCTTCATCAAAATTCCCCTATTCGACCCAACTGCCACAAACCAACATCAAATAAGCAAACCTCGACCTCAAAATTCTACAATCATGAACCTAAAAGTTCCAAATTTTTAAAAAAAACATTCTTACCAAAAGAAGAAAGGTGTTTGGATTTTCCATTACCAATTGTATCTGAATTACTATGCTCACTAGTATTGTTGCTATTGTTATTCTTATTATTGCAACCTTCTACACCACCAACAAGTCTCGCAACCTCACCATCCCCGTCATCATCCTCTTCTTCCTCTTCTTCATCATCATCATCATCATCATCTTCCTCATCATCACCTTCCGATTCGTCGCCGCTCGGCGAATTCAATGTCCGACCGTTCCAATTCCGGCTATCTTGATGATGATGATCCTCAACGTAATTACTTCGCCGGAACTCCACCGGAGCTTGGGGTTGAAAATACCGGTCGTCGATGAAGCCGGTGAGCTCACGGGTCTTCGGCCCAGGATCTCCGGCTCGGCGGGGCGGCGCGCCGCAGCTGAAGCGGAGGGCTTCGTCTTGGAAGACTAGCTGTGGGTTCAAGCCGTTGTCGAGCCGCTGGGGAGGTACTAAGCCTATCTCTTCAGAAGCCATTGTTGGATTGCTCTGAAACCCCAAAATTAACCCTACTGATATTGGAATTCGAGAGAGATTGATCGATCAAATCAACGAATTTGAGTGTTGAGAGAGAGTCAGAGATTGTAAATCGAAGGGTTTACATGGAGAGAGAGAGAGAGAGAGAGAGAGATATTAGGGTTAGAACAAAGACTGGAATGAGGAATGATGAAGAACCAGAATTTGGTTTCAGGATTGATTTTTCACAACTTTTTCGTTTTTTCATTTTTCTTTCACTTAATCTTTTTTAATATTTTAAATAAAGCAAATTACTAACACTTTCTATAATTTAGGATCCGTATTATTTTGGTTTTTCATTTTTTAATTGTAATATATTTGATCTTAAATTTTAAAGTTTATTTTAAATAAGAATAATTAAAGATATCATTAATTAATTTTAAAGACAAAATTATCAATTTAATAAAATATAAATTAATTTGATAAAAATAAATGTCAAAAAGATATTTTTAAATTTTTAAAAATTATTTATACTTACCAAAAATAAAATTATGTAAAATTAATAAATCTTTTACATATTTATTTATTTATTTTACTAAATTAATTTTTATTATGTATTTGAATGACAATCATATAATGGGTGGTTGTTTTTATTTTCATTAAATTAGTTTATATTTTTCTAAAAATCCAATATGACGACAATTTTGATATCATTATTAAATCAATCCATTAAATCAAAAAATTCAAACTTAAAAACATTTTTTATATTAATATATTGATTACACATTAAAAACTTTATAATCATCCATTACATAATTATCATCCAAATATATAATAAATTAATTTGATAAAATAAATAAATGTGTAAACGATTTATCAATTTTAGATAATTTTATCTTTGGTTGGTAGAAATAATTTTTTAAAAATTCAAAAATATTTTTTTGACGTTTATTTTGGTCAAATTCGTTTATATTTTATTAAATTAATGATCTTGTCCTTAAAATTAGGCAATGATATCTTTAGTTGTCATTCTTTGGAACAAAATTCAAAATTTATAGTCAAATGTGTCACAATTGAAAAGTCAAAAACTAAAGTGATACAAACCTTAAACTATAAGGACTGTTATTATAATTCGTCATTTAAATAATTTTTTTTAAAAATTTTTAGACACAGCTAATATAAATATATTTAAAAAATATAATATTTGTATAAAAAAAATTCTTTTAAAATTTCACTAAATACTGAAAATATTAAAAAAATACGAAAATTTAATATATTTTTTATATTTTTGTATATTTATTAAAATTTTAATATATGTTTTCACAAATATTTTATTATTTAAATACATCTAAATAAAGTGTATCTAAAAAAAATTACTTAAATTTTTTAAAATATTCATTAAAAATAAAAAAAATACGAAAAAGAAAAAACTCTGAGGTTAAATTACACTGACATCCCATGAGGTTTCTATTTACAGATCCTTTCACGTTTGAAAAATTATATTTCCCTCCCTGAGATTTGTAATCTTATTACAAATTGTCCCTGGATTACTGATGTCATGCTCTAACATTTTTAAATGACTATTTTGTCCTTTTTCTACCATTTCTTTTTCATAATTACATTCTATAACTTTCCATCATTAAATTCTACTTGAACATATTCTTATTGAGTGATGATATATAAATATAAATTTTATATAAAATTTTCAAACACAATAATATAGCTTAATAGTGACCATTCACTTTAAAACAAAACGTCCATAAATATGATTTAAATTTACAACAATATCAGTACCACAATATTTTATGATATTTTTTGTATAAATTTTTATATATTAATAGAATTTATTCGAAATCGAACTTGGCTCGTTTACTAAACGAGCCTAATATTTAAGCTTGAGCTTGGCTCAGTTCATTTGCAGCCCGGATCACAAGTCTAAGATATGAGATTTATTGATCAATTCCTCCATTTATATCTATAACCTATTTAGTAGGGAAACTTCTATTTCCACACACCCTTTATTCACACACTTTATGAATTTGATTATATATTATTATTCTTATTTCATACACCAAATGTTTCCACTATAACCCTCTCTCATAATATATAGACACACCACCCAAATAGATTTATCCACACACTACATCTTCAAACCCCTAAATCATTCACTATACACGGCATTTCAAAACTCAAACCAAACAAACCACTAATTCATTTTGGTTAGCTCAATTCTTAATAGAAAAGGATAGCTGCCTGGCAGCCCTATTCTATCTTTCATGAGTTTTACCTCCTTCAATACCTTAAACAATAGCTTACCAAATTTGACCTGCAAAAAGATTGGAAAGCATGCATTACAAAGAGGATTCAATCAAATTGTACCCACATATCATTTTTCTAAAAAATAAGTTAGAGATTGTGATAAAACATATGAACATGTTGGTGATAATTACAAATAAAATACCAAAAAATACAAATAATAAAAATTACAATAACTATTGAAAGGGCTGAGGCGCGGGAAATTCGCTCTCTTTAAGGAGATTAAAGCCTTTTGCGGTTAGGCAAAGCCTTACACCGGTGCAGTAGAAAAAACATTAACTTATCCCCCCAAGATACAACAGCTCAACTAAGTCATATGGTTCATCAATACTACACAATTGGTTGAACCCAAACTTTCATCACATATACCTTTTATTTCTTTGCCTGATAATCTCACACAAAAGTAATAACATAACAAAAACTTCTTCTTCTTCTTTTTTCAAGATAAGAGGTTAGCTTAATTTATAAGAGAGGAAACTTGGGGCAAAAGAAAAGAAAAAATAATAAAATAAGAGTTACTTGGTGGGCAGGAAAAAGGGTTTACTTGGAAGAAAAGAAAAGAGAACTTGGAGGGAAAGAAATTTTTCTTAGAGGCAAAGAAAGGTAGTTTGGAGAATAAGTTATTTGGAGCCCAAGCAAACATATAATTTATAACATGTTATAATATTAAAATATCTAGTAACATTCCCCTACCTATTTTAATATTATAGATAACAAAATTTGAGATTATTAGGCAAATAAGGATATTATGCATCATGGTAGGTGTGCTCTACATTGAACCTCCATTAGTCAAACAATAATATCTACTCCAGAGCTAATAGTATGCTCAGCATTGAACTATGACTGCTTAAAGGAAATAAATAATTATTGTACACACATAATATTCCAAGTGTTCATAGAAGCTTTAATAGCCAACACATTACGACCTTGTGCGATCCTAGGATTTATGAGTGTGTTTGAGAATTAACCCAAATCTCATAGGTAGCGACCCACTACCACACTCACATAGGTGAATTCTGTTAAGAGTGCTCCTGTAACTATGACACTCCACTCAATAAGAACTACAGAAATTTATTATGAGTTTTTTTAATAACTCAACCTCTACAACGTTACAGGATAAATGCGCTTACATTATAGAGATGGGTAAAAATTAATTTAGTGCATTTCTCACGGCCATTATATGATTGTTCTTCTCATTGAACCCAGTTACAAGATCTTTGGTCTCTGGGTTGATTATCCTCATACATGGCTCCTACTATATTTAATGGGTTTCAACCCCATCCCCCTCGATGTATTCCAAACTCCATCTCTTACTAAGGCCTTAGTTAATGGATCTGTAAGATTATCACTAGATTTAATATAATCCACATTTATGATGTCATTATTCATATAAGATCTCACAGTACTGTGCTTTCTTCTAATAGGTCTGGATTTGCCGTTATAATAATAGTTATTAACTCGACCAATTGCTGCGGTGCAATCATAATGAATCAATATAGATGGAATCGATTTTTTTCCAACAAGAGATTTCACTTAACAAATCTCTCAACCAATTTTGCTTCTTCACTAGTTGTAGCTAAAGCAATAAGCTCAGCCTCCATTTGTTGAATTAGCAATGATGGCTTGTTTTTTCGATTTCCAATTTATAGCACCATCTCCCAAGGTAAATAAGTAACCAATGGTTGATAATGAATCACCTGACAAGGTATTCCAATCGACATCACTGTAACCTTCAAGTACTGCATGATACTTATTATAAAACAAGCCATATTTTATGATACCAGATAAATATTTCATAATATGCTCAAGCCTAGCCAGTGATCACTGTCAGGCTTGCTAGTAAACCTGCTAAGTACTCCAACTACATAGGCAATGTCAGGTTTAGTATAGTTAGTCGCATAACGCAAGCTACCAATCATACTAGGATATTCCTTTTGATTAATTACATCCTCATCATTTTCAACAAGAAATAAACGCACATGAGGATCAAAATAAGTAAGAACATGCTTGCTGTAACAAGCCCGCGAGGGACCTCAATGGTGTTACAGTTCGGACTCGATTTGTCACGGTTCTTAATCTTGAACCAAAGAGTCCAAATCCAGCAAATCGTTTTGAGAAAAACAGATTTTTTTGAAAGAAGTGTCAAACATGGACTGCTTTGCCAGATACAGAGTCGCCACCTAAATATTTTATAATGGGGAAATTTAGGAAACCCTGACTCGGTGCCAAAGGCCACGTGTCCGTCATCACCAAAGTTGCCTCGGCTCGGGAACTTGGGTACGATTGGGGAAGGTCAGCTATGAGCCCCCCCTCTCGCCCGATCCGAAGATCGGCCTCTACTAACCATGATATCTCGTTTTTGAAAACACATGCGTTCTTATTCCGATTAATTAGCTAGAATTACTATGTGATGCGCACAACAAAACAAGTATAGACTAGATCGCCTAATTTGGAACAAAGTATTGCGTATCCGTTTGTTTTGGAAATGTTTTAAGATTTGCTACTCGCAAGTAGGCTAAAACACGGATTTCAACGAGTTGTTCCAACTCAAATAATCCAACCTTCACCCACAAGCATTCAGGCAGTTATATCAACTAAGCATTTGGCCACATGGTAAGCATGCTGTCATGTTAACATTCACACTCATACGAGATGCTAAAGCATAAATACTTACATCGTACTCCGTGCCAAAACAATGAAGCTAGTTAGCAAAACATGCATGACCCTAGTCCATGTTAAGTGGCTAATGCATCACATACAAAATGCAATCTAGAATAGGCTCGGCTAATCTTAAGATGGCATGTGGAATGTGACAATTGATACACGTATTCAAATTGAATTTGAAATACAATGCAGTTAGCATAATGCGCCGAGCCCGATGCATGCAATACAAATGAATGAATGCAAACATGCGAAGCATAGGAATGCTAATTGAGATATGCCCTAAATCTAACCATTGTAAGCGGTTAAATAAAAGGGAAGAAAGACGTGAGGTTGGAAGACATATACACACCCACGCACACTTATTACAACATTGGCCCTCACTCGGAGGGTCCGAATAAATAATATAAGCCACCTAATTAACTAACTCACGAGCTAATTAAATATTACAAAACCAAATTAATAACTAGCTACAACTAATTATTACACAACTTAATTAATTAACGAATCAATTAACTAATTAATGAATGACAGCAAGCAAATAGGGAAAGCGGTAAATGATGCTATTCCAGCTCTGTTTGAAGAAGGGACGCATGCATGCTCGCTTCGGTTCCTCGCTTTGGAAGGCCTTTCGGTTGCTCTTTAGAGGCTCTGTTTGCAGGGTGTCTTCCAGTGCTTGTTGCTGCAATTTACCAAAACACTGCAGGGGAAGCTACCAGTGGCCTGCCGGCCATGAGAGGAGTACTGCCGGCCAAAGATGGCCCATTGCCGGCCAAGGGTGACACACTGCCGGCCATCAATGGTAGGCTGCCAGCCACTGGTGTGCTGGGACACCAAACTGCAACGAAGCACAAAATAGAGAAAATGGAGGGTCTCCCAAGGGCATGTACGCACCATGGCACTCCAAATCACCTCAAAACAATCAAGGGAGAGGCCAAATCGGATCCACGACCATCAATCACGCATCCCGATGCATAATGGCCAAAGATCCAACTTGTGCAAATCAATATGAAAATGAATGCACAAATAAAGCAAGTAAAGCCTAGAACTCTATCATGAATCATCAAGAGCTTCGGCGACCGAGAATTGAGACACGTTCCATCACTTGAAGTATGAAACGCCCCTCGTTCCTCGTGCTCGGATTAACACTTAATCCAAGCAATGCAACACATAAGCATGGCAAACATGTAATGCGAACAACCTAACAAGGCTAATGACATGCAACAAGCACATAAGCATGATGTGAGGTGACAACCTTGGACAACATGACGAAATGCAACATGAACATGTGAACATGCAAGGCATGTAAAGCTAAATAAGTATGCAATAACATACTACATGTAACAAGCATGCGACAACATGGTAAAATGGGCTTACACCAAAGATAGACAGCTCTCAACTAGGTCCAAATCAGTAGCCAAAGGCAATGAATTGATGGCACGAAAAGCATGAAACGTCAAGATAAGCATGTATGCCAAATGGCTAAAGTATTAAGGCACAAAGGGGTCAACTCTTAAGCACACTTAAGGAGAAACAAACATGGATACATGGCAATGAGGTAAGCTCTGAAATACATGTAAAGTGATGCCAAATCAACTCAACAATGCAAGCAAAGCATGTTAGGATGCTCAAAGCTCAAAGTAAGCAAAGGGACTTAAGCCATGGCCACACAAGGCAAACCCCAAAGGGCCAAGGGGACCTAAAACAGTCCTAGGCAGGTCTAAGCAAGACCAAAACCAAGCTCAAAGCTAGCCAACACGGGCTAGAACACAAAGCTAAACCCAAGGAGCATGTAGGGCATTAATGAGGCAATGCACTACACCTATTGAAATCAAACATGGCATGACTTAGACAACCAAAAACAGAGTTACATCATGGTATAATAGGACCCAAAATGCACTGAAATGATGAGCCAAAGGCTTAGGCTAAGTGGCATGCCCAAAAGCTCATTCTTGAGGCATAAAGCAAAAGCTATATAAAGCATTCAAGGCATGTCAAATGCAAGTGAATGACAACATTTCATGGACTGAAATAGCATGTGGAATGAGGGCAAGGCATGCAAACATCACATGTATGGCATGGTAGGGGTCTCAAAGCCCAAGACTAGCCTAAGCATTTACACTATAGCTATACAAAGCATGAGTGATATGGCCATGGCAGCCCAAAATAGTCCTAGAACACTTCAAATAAGCATAAAATCATGTTTAAGCAAAGCCAAAATATGCTAGTATGATGAGTCAAAACATCATGCACAAAGAGCTAGGAAACAAGATTTGTTCTACACCTATATGGAGCATGCAAAGGATGATCAAACCAACTATGGATAGGGTCATATCATGCCAAATGATGACCAAATACGTGCTGAAATGTAAACCAAACAAGCTAAAATGACATGGCAACGCATGGAGTATATGAAGCTAGTTTAGGGGATTTACACTACAAGTGCATCATGCAAGCATGGAGTAACAAAACCAACCCAAAACAGATTCATGGCATGGTAAAACATCACCAAAAATGGACTGAAATGGACTCAACAAAGACTATGCACACATGCTACTTTGATGAGCTATGAATGGAGTTACATTACACATGCTAGATGCAAGTAAGGCATGACCAAACCAGCCTTGGACAGGGCCAAAGCAGGTCCTAGAAGTCATAAAAAAGGGCCTGAACCAAGCCTCAAAAATGCATAGAAGGTTGGTCCTTTGGAAGGCCAAAAATGCAAGCAAAGAGGAATACAAAGAGAGGGGACTACCCCCTCTGATTAAGGACCTCAAAACCACACCTCTACCATTGAAAATCCACTGGATTTCAGTGGTAGGAAGGCCAAACCAAGGCTAGCTCGGATGCCTCCAAATATGGCTTAAAACAAAGCCAAACAAAGCATGCAAGGGGGCTACACACCCCAAACAGCAAAATGGCCTTAACCAAACTTAAAAAGCACTTAAAAACAAGACTTTTTTCAGTTATAAGCAAAGCCTAAAACAATATGCAAAGAGGGCTAAAGCAAGGTGCAAGAAAATACAAAAATGGGGGAAATGCTCACCCTTGAAGACCCTCTTCGAAATCAGCAATTTCAGGGGGTGGAAACTGGTTTTCAGAACTCAAGAATCCCTCCCAAGAAGCTTGATCCAATGGTGGTGGTGTATATCTAGGTGTTGTAGTGTAAAAGTGCAAGGAAATCCAACTTCTAAGCACTAAACACATGCAATATAGAGAGAAAGGGAGTTTTTTGCTCTTCAAAAACTCTGAACCTGGTATAAGGAAGAAGCCTTTTCCTTATATAGAAGAATGAAAAGCCAAAGCTTCTTCAAGAAGCTTTGCAAGGCCTTCATCCCTCCATACACGTGTATGGAGGGGAGCAAACAGAAATCCAGCTGGCTCAAAAGATCTGCTTGGAAACCAGCTGAGATAGGGGGTGTGCCGGCCATCAGTAATGGCCGGCAGTGCCACACTGATGGCCGGCAGAGCTTCATCAGTGGCCGGCAGGGGCAAAGCCATGGCCGGCAGTGCCATGCCATGGCCGGCAATGCACCAAGAGGGCCACTCTGAAAGGACCAAAACAGGGTCCTAAAATGAGGCAGAAAGGATACAAGGTCCGGGAAACTCGAACCGGTGCCGTTCCGCCACAACAGTCGAATGCTGGGCGAGCAATCGAACCAGTTGTTGGGTGTACCTACAAGCACAACCAAGTCTTGAGGACGGTCAAAAATGGGGTGTCTACACTTGCACTTTTAAAAAAATTTCTCAACATAATGCGACTGATCAAGAAATATACTATCACAGGTTTTGGTAATTTTCATTCCGAAAATATAATTAGCCTCACCAAGATCTTTCATATCAAAATAGTTACTAAGCATATTTTTAGTTTCTACGATGATATGCAAATTAGAGCCAAATATAAGTAAATCATCTACACAGAGGCTAATAATGGCATGTGCATTTTCTTCAAATTTATAATAGATGCATTTATCACATGCATTAGTTTTATAGTCATTCTTAATCATGCAAGAATCAAATTTCTCATGCCACTATTTAGGGGCCTGTTTTAAGCCATATAGGGATTTAACTAGTTTGCACACTTTGCTTTCTTGACCAGGTTCTACAAAACCCTCAGGCTGATCCATATAGATTTCTTTATCCAGGTCTTCATTTAAAAAGGCTGTTTTAACATCCATTTAATGAATTTTTAGATCATGAATTGCAGCCACTGCAATTAATAATCTAATGAATGTAACTCTAGTAACTAGAGAAATGTATCAAAAAAGTTAAGATCTACTTGTTGTTTAAAACCTTTTGCAACAGGCCTTTCTTTTTATTTATTAATAGTTCCATCCGGTTTAAATTTTTTCCTCAAAACCCATTTATAACCAATAGTTTTACAACCTGGTAGTAAATCTACTAATACCCAAGTTTTATTAGATAATAATGGTTCCATCTCATCATTTACAACCTTGTTCCAAAAAACAGAGTCAGAAGATGCCAAAATTTCTTGTAAAGTTAATGGAGTTTCCTCCACATAAAAAACATGATAATCAAGGCCAAAATCTTTTTCTAATCGGGCTCTTTTACTCCTTCTAGGTTCAAAAACTACAGTGTCTTGGTTTTGTAAAAGAGAAGTAGAAGAACCGATTTCAGATAAAATATTTTTTTGTTAATTTTGAGCCCACCATTTTTAGATTTAAAGGAAATTTTTCTTCATGAAAAATTGCATCACCTGATTCAAAAATTATTTTGTTTTTAATATCAAAAAATCTATAGGTTGTACTATTTGTTGCATATCCAAGAAAAGCACAAATGGCAGCTTTCACACCTAATTTAGGTTTTTTAGGGTCCACAAGTCTAACAAAAGCTAAACAACTCCAAACCCTCAAATATCCCAAATTTGGCTTATGCCCTTTCCACAACTCAAAAGGTGTAACTTTTATTTTTTTATATAGTACTCTATTCATAACATAACATGTAGTTAAAATAGTTTCTACCCACAAATTTGAAGAAGCATATGCTTCAATTAGCATAGCATTTGTTAAATCAATTAAAATTTTATTTTTCTTTTTTACTACACCATTAGATGCAGATGAATATGGTGGAGTAGTTTCATGGATTATTCCCAAAGATTGAGCAAATGAGTTGAATCCAAAATATTCATACTCCCGGCCTCTATCACTTTTATATTGTTTAATCTTTTTACCAAATTGATTTTCAACTTCAAGAAGAAATTTTTTAAACTTTTCAAAAGCATCACTTTTATTTTTCAACAAGTATACATAAGTGTATTTTGAAAAATCATCAATAAAAGTTATAAAATATCTATTTCCACTACGTGTTAAAATTCCTTCAAATTCACATAAATCAGTGTGAATTAATTCTAACAATTTAGTATTTCTCACCACACCTTTAAAACAAGCACACGTCTAGAGGTAAATTTCAACTCAACATCCTCACACCTGAGCATCTTGGTTAAACTGGAGTCACCAAGCATAACGGTCCTCTCCTCATTAAAAGAAGTAAAATCTTTGAACCAATCTTTATCATAGTAGACATGCCTATTGGCACCAGAGTCTACCCACTACCCTTCTACAGATTGAACCATAAAAATATCTGTAATCATAGCCACAAATGGTTCCTTAGTAACATTAGCCTGTGGTCGAGACTGTTGTTTTCGAAATTTGCAAGTTCGAACAATATGCACATTTTTGCCACATACAAAACATGTCATATTTGTCAGATCTTGTGAAGGGGGTTCTTGGTTCCATTTCTTTTGTCTCGGGTAATTTTTATTTTGTGGCCTTCCAGTATTTTTTCAGATTTTCTTAACTGGCTTCAAGTGATTATTTTTATGAAATCGACCTTTAGGTAAAGTATTTCCAGAAGTTAAATTTACCTTTGCAGTGGAATGCTCTTGTGTCATAAGCGCATCTTGTCCTCGTGCTTCCTCCTCCACCAAAATTTGTGTCATTAGAGTCTCCAAGGATGTCTCTTTTTGCTTGTGACGCATTGACTTCTGAAACTCCCTCTAAGATGATGGTAGTTTGTCAATAATACCTGCCACAACAAGATTGTCTCCAATTTTGATGTCTTCGGATCTAACTTTAGCCACTAGCATCTGAAAATCTTGAACTTGCTCCACCACTGATTTTCCATCTATCATCTGATAGCGGAAAAAACGACTTGCAACATATTTTTTAGCGTCTGCCTTTTCAGTGTCATATTTATTCTGCAAGGCTTTCCAAATTTTCTTGGCAGTGGTGTAAGTAATATCATAATAATCATAAATTGATTCGAAAGACAATTAAAAAGATAACATCGACATTTATACTCATCTGTGTTGTATTTATCAATTTTTTCAAGATGAGCGACATACTCGTCGTCGGTCATCTCTTCAGTGGGGACTTTGTTCGGAATTTTTCTCGGTCAGGATATAGGCCACCTTGAGGAGACTGAGGTAGAAAAACACATTGCATTTCCATCTCTTGAAATGGGCTCCCTTGAACCAGAAGGGCTTGTTAAGATCGCTGGTATTCTCATTGAGCTTCTCCAATACTGGCTCCATGAATTTTACTATTTGAATCTCTTTAAAATTGTTGTTGATAATTATAAATAAAACACTAAAAAATACAAATAATAAAAATTACAATAATTATTGAAAGGGCTGAGGTGCGGGAAATTCGTTCTCTTTAACGAGATTCAAACCCTCTACGGTTAGGCAAAATCTCATACCGGTGTAGCAGAAAAACCTTGACTTGTCCCCCCAGGATACAATAGCCTGACTAAGTCGTATGGTTCACCAATACTGCATAATTAGTTGAACCTAAAGCTTTATCACATACACCATTTATTTCTTTGCCTGATAATCTCACACAAAAATAATAAAATAACAAAAAACTTCTTCTTCTTTTTTCAAGATAAGAGGTTAGCTCAATTTATAGGAGAGGAAACTTGGGGCAAAAGAAAAGAAAAAATAATAAAGTAAGAGTTACTTGGTGGGCAAGAAAAATGGTTTACTTGGAGGAAAAGAAAAGAGAACTTGAAGGGAAAGAAACTTTTCTTAGAGGCAAAGAAAGGTAATTTGGAGAACAAGTTACTTGGAGCCCAAGCAAACAATATAACAGAACATCAAATGAATATCGACAATCCAACACTTTCCAGCAAAACATGACTCCATTAAAGATCTACATTGAGCTCCACTGCGTTCTTGAAGGTAAGAAATGTGTATCTCCATCTTATTTTGTAGTCATTAGAATAAATTTGCAAAAATAAGTTATAAATTTATCACTTTCGATAATTGTTCAATGTTGGTTGGTGATGAGACAAAAATAATTCATTCGATACTGGTTTTCTGAATCAAATAGGTTTATTCAGTTTTGTACTTCCAAAATTTTTGTATTTGTTTGATTCTGTACTTCTGAATAAATTTCGACAGTTGAAAACCGAATTAATTTATATTTGTCGGAAGTTAATTTCCAAAATCATGAAATTATCTCGGTGGTTGATTTTAGAACATAATGAAAAAGTTTGGCATTGGTTTGCCAAATGAGAATCGTAAACAAAAAACAAATCAATTTTTGCACATAAAACTCACATTTTCATCGTTGCATTAGTTGTAATGGAGGACAATAGAGTGTGGTAATGGAAGAAGTAAGAAACAATGGAGGAACAATATAGATTTTAATTTTTTTTTGTTTTTCTAAAAGATATGCATTGAGAATTATTGTTTCTAAAAGATGTATATAGAAAAAAACTTAGTTTCAATATTTAGTGTGTGTATTGATATCTATTATGATCATTTTGTTTTATGGTAAAATTGTAATAAAAATTTGTTTCATTAAGTGCGTGCACATAGACTAAAAAGATGTGTTGAAATAGAATTATACATAGACTAAAAGATTCGAAGTGTTGCAAACTGTTTGAACCTTCAGATTGCCAAAGCGGTGTTTTCACGTGCTTTGCATCAGATGGGCAGGTGTGTATAAGATTATATATACACCTCTTGCTTCTACTGCTGGTACCATCTGCAGCAAACAAAATTGCTAGTATGTTTTTCTTCTCCTAGAAAGTTCATTCAGTCGGTGCATTATTTGTAGAGAAATAGTTGTTTTATTTTGTTTATACATTAGATGATTACACATCATCATGGTTTCCAATTTCTTTTGTTTGCAAATGTTGGTATTGGATTTGTATGTTTGTGTGTTAAATTTGTGTGTTGATATGTATACCCTGCACACAATGAGTTTGACAATATGCCTATAAGTGAAAACTTATTATGTTCATGTGCTTCCGACATTTATTGCCATCGAAATTGGGTTTATTTTATTAATTTTTTTTTTCATGTTAAAGCATCCTAGACGAATTAACTTGCATGTTCTTGTCATATCATGATAACAAGCATTCTATTTCTTAATTTTTATTTTTATTTTTTCTTGCAAACCTGTGTATCTTTGTTTAGATTTTTGCTTTTTCTCTTACAAAAAGACACTTACACTAGGCAAAAGTTTACTAATATCCACAACCATAACTAATAATTGATTACACTATCTTGTGAAATCAGTATATTGGAAATTCACAAGGATCAATTCCTGTGATCAATCACTTTAATACCATGTAGAAAAAGGAGAAAGATGGTAAGAAGTATGTAGTCAGGAAAACAGATTAGTGAAAACATAAAGCACAATTTGTTGGAAGAGAAAAAATAGAAAATAGGTTCTGTTTGAAGAATTACAGTTTTTTTTTTCTTCTCAAGTTTTCATTGACCTATCAATAAGAAAGTCATAAATGACAATGTTTTGAGGTGGTAATGGAAAAGAACCATGCACAAATAGTTTACTATTAATGACTACATAAACCATGCATTATGACTCCATTTCCCCCCATTATTGTTTTCCTTGTAGTGAATCTGTGGGGACATAATTTTTAAATGACAATACGTGGTCAAGGTGGCATCGAAGTGTCAGTTGAGGTTGGCACCGAAGTGTCAGCCAAGGTGCGACGTGTCCTGATCATAACGTCGAGATAATCTCAGCTAGGCCGAGGTTATCTGCGAAGATACCGGAATCGAGAATAAGCAGATAAGGGATAAGAGTCCTAGAATGAGAGAGGACTTCAGTTTGGGTAAAGATAAGACTCTTAGAGAGTTTATCCCAATCTAACTGGGAGTCCAGGATTGGCATTGAGCCAGAGTCCATTGAAGTTAGGCTTCTATTGGGATTAAGTCAGTGTTGGCTATAAAAGAGAGGCACTCTCGTGGGTCTAAGGTACGCTTTTTGTATTTTGAATAGTAAGTTAAGCACTTTTGCTATCTTTGAGAGATAACCGACTTGATCATCGGAGTGTCCCCGAGTGGACGAACTACCACCGGAATCTTATCTTTCTGTGACAGGTCGTTCGTGCTTAATCTATTCTGCCGGTGTTCTCCAGCTGAGTACCTGTTTGGCAGTGTGGTCGGAAATTGATACACACAGAATCTATTTGAAGGCAAGCTCAGCAATGACTTCCCTTATTTTTTGTGCAACTGTTTGGAGAAACAGTCAATTGTCTATTCTTGTCTGACAGTTTCATGTGTTGTGGTTGCCCATTCATTCACTGGTAGTGCTGAAGATCACGACAAGCTTCTCTCATTCAGTAAATTTTTGATAGGTGAATGCACTCATGTTTATCATAACCTTGATTTATTATATTTTCTCCAAACTTCAAGGAATGCCAACTTAATTTTGCAAACTATAAAAGATCTTGAACTAGTCAATAAGTCTAGCTTTGTTCTACTCTCTTCTACAATTGAAGGAGCTCTTTAGATAGAGCTAATGCTACAAGATCAAGAATGAAGAGCATTTTAGATAAAGTCAGTGCTACAAGATCAACATAGGACATACTTTCTAACATTTTAAATATGTCACACTCTTTATTTGGAATGCTTTTATGAACAAAATCACAAAATAGATTTGATGTGTGGATTTATTAATGTTTCAATCAATGGTAAAAGAAAGCAAAGGCCTATGCAAATTTAATTACATTGAAATCATCATTGACTTTTAAGAGTTTAATGATTAAAATACTATTTTTTCATCAATTTAACTTAACAAAAATACACAAATGATTTAAATTGAAAAGAAATCAAAAGATTAGGGTTTAAATTGATAAAATTAAAAATTCAGAGTTTATTTTATTACAAGGCTCAAATCTTAGGATTTTTTATGTAATTGTCCCAAAAAAATATTTAGTCTCAAACACTTGGAGGATACATGAAACTAATTATAAGTTTGAACAAAATAACCTTAAAATACAATAATAAAAAATTAAATTTATAGAAAAAGTATTATGTTGCATTTTTTTATTATCTTCAAATGATATATAACAAATACATAAAACTATACATTTTGTGTGAATTCCCTGTGTGTTGTTTCATGCATTTTTGTAAATTGTCGAGTCGGTGTGTTCGTGTCGTGCTAGTACCAAACAAACAACGAATTCCCAAGAAGATTTTCTGTTGCTTTTGCATATTATTAAGCAAAATACATATGCTAGAAAGATACTGGTAAAAGGAATAGCTACAGTACAACTCATGACGAGGCCAAACAAAGACTCTTGACTAACTCCTCTATTGATTATGGTAATAAGTGATAAAGGTCTGGTTCGTTTCTTTATGCCTGTTCTACTCAATATGTTTTGACTTGTTGAGAAATAATTTGCCATCATTTAGATTAGTTGATGGTTATTTTTTTATTTATTTATAATCATTGCTTCCCTTGTTTCATGCATTAATTCAAGATTACATAATACACTCTTTCTCATTTAGGTTGCATGCTCCCATCTAAAAATATTTTTAGCTCTTGATATGCTCATGGCAATCACTTTTGAGTATCATGTCACCATCCGGAATGCAATTCTTAGGTGATCAATTCAATAAAGAATTTTTTAAAAAAAGAAAAGAGAAGGAGAACATTGGCATGCTTTCCTCAACCAAATTTGGTGACTATTCTTCCAGCTGATTTAAGTACCTTGAGCTGGAAATGCACTTCCATCAACACCCATTTAAAAATTTACTAGTGTGTTGTTTTACGATGAATTATCTGCATTTAGGAGCTAAGATGATCATCTAAGACCATAACAAATACAATAACCAAACCAAACCAAACCAAAAATGAGAAGTTTCTGTTATTTTCTACTCTGAAGTCTGCCCATTAAATTTTCGACTCAAAATTATGATAGATGTACTAAAGTAAGCCTGCTAAACTTTGTTACTGCTGACTTAAAAATTCCGATTTCTTAAGTTTAATCCCTTGTGGAAACCCCAACTCAATTGAATTCATTTATCCCTTTGTTCCAAGACCAAACTACATGAAGTTGCCTACCTGATTTCTACTTTTACCTCTCCATTCGGTCTAAGGACATATATTCTGTTAGTATACTGATGTGTCATTCTTACTAATCTTAACCTCCCATCTGTTTCACTATCTTCTTATACTTGTAGCACTTTGAATTTTCACTATGTTTGAACATTCTCTCCAGTCAAGCTTCTGGTTGTTATTGCACTCCTCGTTTCCTGCCTTCTTCATGGAATATCAATTGCATTTTATATTATGAAATTGTTATCCAGTTGTTTCAATTCTTGCTTTTTGTAATTAGAATTTCACTTTGCTAAATTACTAGTTGCTGAGTAGGCTTGCATTAGCCTTTGATGTTCTCTCTAGGTGTTGAATTGGGCCTTTTTACCAGCTCCTTTTTGTTACTGCTACCAGAAGCAGTCTCTAGATCATAGTTTTAGAACTTCTGCCAACTTTTAACTAATGTGCTGAATCACTAGCCTAATCATTCATTTAGGTTTTGTCATTAAATTGGTTTTTTAACCATCTTAGGTTGGTTTTAGTTTTGTTAGTTGTTTAATTAATGTTTGTTCTTATTTCATGCACTACATATTTTATTTAGTGGTTTTTTTTTCCCCACCATCTTTCTGTGGGCTCAAGAAGTATCTGAAGATGAAATTATATATTGCTTAATCGTATTTGGGAAATTTGTTATCAAGATCATTACATATGTTCAACATATGCTTCAGATTGTTTTCAATCATTTAGATTAGAATGCTTAGAAACTACATAGCTTGTCCAGGACGAGGTTTATCAATCTCATTGCTTCTCATCAGTTTTGCCTTTGTTTTGTGCCAGATCAATGTCTCAGCTAATGTTGGAAGAAGTCAATCAATTGTATAAATGCTGGGAATGATTGGGATGAGCAGGTGCAGCTTACATGCATTCTCACATGATCCGGTTAAGATCAGCTTGAAAGATGAACAAACGAAGCTTGAACAGTTTATTACTCGACTTGACTTGTCAACTCGTTCATAGCCTTACCTGGACCGAGGCCAGACAATGCAGTTCGGGGTATGAACATATGATCAGTCATCACTGCAATGATTTTCCACTTTCTACTGGCTCGAAATTTGATTTGATTTGGGTCTATGGGATCCACCAACATTATCATCTGAAAAAAAAGTATAATAATATAACAAAGAATCACAAAACTGGACACCACCCTTTCAATAAAAGAAAGAGTCGTTTTACAGGCCTCGAATATTGAGGCGCGAATTTGCTTCGAATTTGTTTAACTGATCGTTCGGCCGGTCATACAGCAAAGAGGTTGACAGTCACGGTTGACAATGTGACAATTGCAGTAGATAAGTGCTTCACTCGGTCATTTGGCCGGTCGACCAGTGATCACAAATTCGCGCCATTCGTGTCTGAGACTTTCGAGACCTGAAGCATTAGTGTAAAAGAAAAGAGAGTGAGAAAAGTTATTGATTTAATTTAGATATGTCAACATTATATCCTTTCGAGACCCCACTACGAAGTGCTCAATAAAAAGTTCAGAGGGTATCATTTTGTCTCACTAAAAGCAAAGAGCCTGAGAAAAGGTATGGATTAGTGCAGAATTTATCTATCTGATTGTTCATTTTATGCTTTCACTTCATTCCAAGAAATGCTTTTTTTCATCTTTTTTGATTTACTTTATTTCTACAAAGATTGCATGACAACTTTTTTCCGCTTTTGCCTATTTTGCCTAATTGCTACCACTTTTTTTTGTATGTTGATTACATTCACTATTTTACATTCGGTATAAATAAAATTGAATTCTTGCGAGACATTCTGTCTACAATCCACCATTCAAAAATGCTCCAGACCACTAATTAGTGGTGGTTCTAATGATGTGGCAGTGGGTCCCACCCACTGTCACATGTGTTTTGTGCCTTGTTTTGTGTGTTTTTTTTTTTTTTTCACTTGCCACCTCACTAGTGGTGGAGTTAGTGGTGATAAATTAGTGGTATGTAGCATTGCTCATCCACCATTTATGCATTGTGCGTAGTCAACGCATGTAAGAGTTTTAAAAATTAAATTTTTTTTGTCCCAAAAATAAAAATTTTGTTCTAAAAAATATTAAGAGACCAATTCTTAATTGTCATGAGAGAAAAGTCAAAAAAAAAAACAAAAAAAAAAAAAACTTTTATGGACAAAATTTTAAAAATGTACCAAAAAGGTTAATTTTTTTAGTTAAAAAAATTAATAATTCATCATTAAATATCTAATTTTATTGTTAAAATTACAACAAAATATTTGGCTACGAAACTTTTGGTTTAAGATTATGAAAATGGATCGACAAAATTTTATTAATTTTGTAATTTAACTAATTAGTCTGAATTTTTCTTTAGCCTCCATTTTGTATCCCATGCTCCCTTTTCATATTTAGGCCAAGTTTGAAAAAACTAAATAAGTGCACTTTTTGACTTTTTATGAAATATGGGTTGAATTTGGGTTGGATTTGAAGTGATGTGTTAGAGAGGTGATGTGACTTAAATAAGATGATGTGATTTAAATAAGATAGTAACTTTTTAACTTTTTGAATTTTTTTAAAAATATCAAACTTAACCTTAATAGTCTCTCATATAAAGGATATTATCTTCAGATGAATTATTAGTTCAGATCTCATCTTTTACATTTTATTGGATTATTAATCTAACTCCACGGCTACGGCTACGTCCACGCAAAACAAACATGACGCGAGTAATGCTATGCTAATGGAAAAATTTCTGTTGGTACGGATTTGCATTATATAATGGGGAGACATGGAGGTTTTGTAAACTAGTGATATTATAACAATTGCAACAAAAATCAAAAGGAATAACTGCAAAGGACTAGTAGTGGGGGATATCCTTCTCTCACTTTCAGTGAACATTGATTTGATGGTCCAAATCAAAAAGATTATCTGCCAAAAAAATAAATAAATAAATAAAGAAATCAAAAGGATAAATATAGATTTATTCAAGACTCATGTGCTAGTTTTTTTTTTTGAAAATGCCAACAGGTTAGGTTCCATTGGGCCCAACAACATCTATTTAATACTTAGACCTAGCTGCATTAGGGACAACTCTAACATTGTTTACAATTCATGCACATGGTTGTGCAAATTTTAACAAGCGTGCTTCTATTAATATCTTATTTATTATTTTAGACTTTTTATTTATTTTTTTGATCTTTTTTCTTATTATAATAATAATTTTAAATGAAATTACTAAAGGAGATATCAATTATTTTGAGACAGCCTATCTCACAATTAAACTCACATACCCACTAAACAATAATATTTGGGAGCTCTAATTTAAGAGCTCTAATGATGTAGAGAGTGTCCATGTGATATGGGAGTCCACACTCCTCTCTCTATCTCTCTCTCTCTTCCACCTAATTAGAACTCTCATTAAAACTACTATTTTAGAGTTATGTATCACTACTCCCCACTTTTTAATGAGATAGAGGGTTGGTTTGGGGTGTCCTAAAAGAGTACACTTTTTGTCTTTTTACGAAAAGATGTGCAAAAAAGTAGAGAGGTGATGTGATGGAAAAAAGATAAAAAGATGGATTATATAGGTTATGCCAAACCTAGCCAGAGTTTGTGATAGCATCTACTTCCATCACCACCTTTTCATCTTTCCCAAATCCTACTCTCAAAACCTTGAGAACCTTCCGGTGGCGATTCGGTGGCAACAGTGGCAACTATTCGATTACATACATGTTTTCGGCAATGACAATAAGTGGAAGTTTTTTCGACAATCACAACTTCATGAGACGAGAGAAATACAACAATATAAGTTTAGATAAGGTCTATAGTTTTGATGGTGTTCTTAAATCAGAGGATGTTGGCCTTGTAAAGGTAAGTTTATTGAAAAATACGACAAAAATTGTGAAAAATGTTCGTATTTTTTTCAGTAAACTCTCGAACATATAACCAAAATTCGGGAACACAAGCCTGAACATTGGTTATTTGTTCAAGAACATAGGTTTGAACATGAAAATTTGATACACTTTGACGGATTAAAATTGTTCACATTGGTAGAAGTTTTTATTTTATCAAGTTCGGAAACACAGGCCCAAACATTGGTTATTTGTTCGGGAACACAGCCCCGAACATAGCTTATTTGTTTAGGAACACGGGTTTGATCGTTCTCAATGAAAGAGAAAGGAGAGAGATGAGAGAGATTGGACAGGAGCAAGATTGAGATTAAGCAAAATACGGATTTGCTCCCTTCGAACTATACATACAGATGGATATATATTTATACGTGTTGTTTTTAGGGTTTTGGGTTGATCAAATAAATGGATGGAATTAAAGGAAGATATATACAACTAATGCGAAGAAAAAAGTAAAGATTGCAGAAAACACATTCCTTACACCGATCGATTTACTTTATAAATATTTTTCTTCTACTGTCACGAGAGAGAGAATGGATTTTGGAGTTTTTTTCGTTAGGAGTTTGGGAGATAATGATTTTTAGGGTTTGGGGGTGTGCATTTGAGTAAGGTGAAACTTTCATAAGGATAATTTTGGTATTATTTGGGGAGAAAAAAGAAATTTTAAGAGTTTTAGGGTTTGTTTGGTTTGTATCTCAAAATACAATTTTTGAGAAATTTTTTTAAAATTTTGTTTAGTTCAAATTTTTTTAAATTTTTTTTCAAAATCACTTTATCTCTCCTACACATCAATCAATCACTTTTTCTCTCTCATTTTCAATATTTTTTTCTCTTACACACATCTACTCAACTACAACAAAATATCAAATCATCTTAAATTCCCAAACTCCAAAACTATTTTCAAAATGGGAATGGCTTCCCTCCAATCTGTGATCAGACTGGAGGATACTGTTGGGCCTGTGGGGGCCCGCCACAGGTCTCGTTTGGATAATCCGAATCGCTGAATGTATAGAATTCACCGAGTACTATATGCTTGTAAAAAAATCACATTGATCAGATATCGATAACTATGTGATCAAATCAGATTTTTGTAAGCCGTTTATTTTTCACCATCCATTTTATTTCATATAAAATTGATCTAATCACATAGCTATCGATATTTGATCAACGTGATTTTTTACAAGCATATAGTACTCGACGAGTTCTATACATTGAACGGTTCAAATTATCGAAACGGAATCTGTAGTGGGCTTCCACGGGCCCAACAATACCCTCCAGTGACGGGAGAGAAGCCATTCCCTTTCAAAATATACAACTAAACAAATCAAAAAAAAATTTAAACTCTCTCCCAAAAAAAATTTTTGAAAATTTATTTCAAAACAAAGAACAAACATAAGAATCTAAAGAAATGGGGAGATCTAAAATAATAAATGAAGTGTTAGTAGTAGCACTCTTTTAATAATATAAAACATCAACATCTCCTTGTAAAATGACAAATCTACCCTTGCTTAACAAACCATTTGTCCCTATTGTGAAAGGGTAGTTGTTAATGGGAAGCACTGTGTTCATTTGAAATATGAAGTAAACTCGATGGCCTATCATCATAGGCATGACAATGTTTCAAGAGGTCTAGTTTCAAAATTCTAATAATACCTTCGTAGAGCACCTTCAATGGTACATCAAATTTTTCACTAAATTTGAGTAAAAAGTCTATTTGATATCAAGTGCTCGAGTAGAAGTTTGTGAAATTTCATTAGAACACCAGTCGACCAGGCAGACGACTAGGCGGATGTCTGACCAGTGTAAATTTTTACAAATTTTGTCCTTAAGGTGGTCATCCGGGGAACATCCGGTGGTGAAAATTCTACAGTTATGAACAGTGATTTGATGAAAAGCACATCCATCCTCAATCTGATGAAGAATTTGAAAATTCTTGAATTTGATGAAAGATTTGGTGAATCATTGGAGCAGCAAAAAGTAAGTTTTTTTTATCAAATTTAAATTTGATGAAACATCTGATGAACCATTGAAAAGATGGTCTTAAGGCAAAACAGTACAGGGAAATGGGGATTTTTCTATTTCTTGAAAATTTTAAAAATATAAGGGTTAATACATATTTACATATACATATATATACAAATACAGTAAGGTTCATTTTTACATGTACAATCATGCTTCAAGATTCATGTAAACCTTTTCAAATTAGGGTAACATGAATTTTACAAAAAGAAAATCCTAGCGAAAAAAGAAAACAAAGGTTGGCCTAATAAATAAGATATTTCTTTATCAATTGTGATGTTTGATCGAGTTTTATCTGCAACATAATCAGCTTGTTTGGTTTTGATTTTTAGAAAATAATTTTTAAAAAATTCTACTTTTTTATTTTCCGTATTTTTAATGTTTTCAATGGATTTTTTAAAATATTTTAAGCAAATTTTTTTAATTTTTAGACATACTTAACATAAATATACTTAAAAAATATAATATTTATGGAAAAAAAATCTTTAAAAAATTCACTAAATACCAAAAAAGAAAAACCAGTACATTTTTTCGTATTTTTGCTTATTTGTTACTTTTTAAAAATATTTTTTCACAAATATTTTATTATTTAAATATATCTAAATAAGATACATCTAAAAAAATAAAAATATTACTTAAAATTTTAAAAATATTCACTAAAAATAAAAAAACATAAAAAATAAAAAAAAATTAATTTTAAAAAAATTGGATTCAAAAAACTAAAACTAAATATGCAGAGTTCAACTTTCTCTTTCCCTCTTCCCGATTATAAAATAAAAACAAAAATCATAGTGACAAAAGATGGAAGGAGAATCCATAGAACTTTGGGGGCCATTAATGCCCTTTAAAGTCAAAGAGTTTGGAATTTGGGAGAAGGAACAAGATGACACAAAGAAAGCAACAAAGAAGCGAGAAATTCAAAACCTAAAAGACATTGGTAAAGAAAATAACATGGCTCTTTTCAACAAAGAATCATATTCTTCATTATTCTATTTTCGATTTCAATCACTTGGTCATTTTTAGCAACACATTATTTTATCCACCACTTAAAGATATTTTATTTGCTTAAAAGCAAGTGCTAGGAATCTTTAGCCCTGTCAGACCATCAAATCACTTTTGACTTCAGATGAAAAACAAAAACATGTTTTTAGTATGAGAAAAAGTTAAAGTTTAACCCAACCAAGTTAAAGTTTGTCTATCACTCTCCTTTTATTGGGTCTCATCATAATAATAACATGTTATCCTTGTTATATTTTTATATTATATTATATTTATCATTTTATTTATTAATACAATATTTATATAATAAATTTTACCACTCATGTATACCTTTAATACGGTGTTAATAATTAAACTGATATATCACATAATAAGAAAAAATTAATAAGAAGAGATAATTATTGTAATATTACTCATCTCATAATATCATTCATGAATAAAATAAAGCCGCGGGAGAATCATCTGGTCTGCTAAGTAAAAGCCAAGTTTAAATGAAGTCGGGTGGCATCATTTTAGTGCTGAGATCAGATCATTTGATCGGTTAAGTAAAAGACAAGGTCAATCCCATTCTATCCAAAACTCTACTTGATCCGTCTTATTAGTTAGTGAAATCATACAGGATGATATCACCGTTACCCCACCAACAACTACTGATGATTCAAATGGAGATATATCATCCTACAAACATCAGTGGATGTTTGATTATTTTGTCATCGTGAAGCTCATCTTGAGAGTCACGCATGTCACATCTTGTAAGATGCCAATTAGAGCTAGTTAGGGGGACATCCATTAACAACTACAGTGAACTGGATTTGGGCAGCAGATTACAAACTAGAAAGCATGAAAAATGCTTTAGGAGTCTTGACTAGCTTGAAATTGAACATAATCACAAGTTATAGCTAGGATAAATAAACTATTTAGCTAACACGATTGGTAACAGGAAATGGAAGAAGAAATAATATCCAAACGGGTCCCAAATTGGAACCCGGTGAATACGAATCCGGTAACCTAACCGCAACAGAATAAGCTACAACATTAACTGAAAACAACCAAAACAAAAAAAGCAAAGCAAAGCAAAGCAAAAAAACTTACCAGCAACCAAATCTCACTAATTTCTCTGAATAAAAAACCAACCGGATTCTTCTTCACCGAATAAGCCATTGTACATCCTTTTTTTTTTTTTTTCTTTTCACATTTTTTTTTTTTTTCCAACTTCTAGAAGACAAGTTCAAACCAACTCATCCTGGCCTTCTGAAGGGCATCTGATCAGCTCCAATATGTTAACCACCTCACCCATGTCTGGCCGGTTCGATGGCACTTGAGATGTGCAGATTAACCCTAACTTCATTACAGGAATCGCCTCATCAGCTGGGAAATTGCCTTTAAGCCTCCCATCAATACAATCCTCAACCCTGCCATCTTCCAATGCTTCTCTGACCATGTCACAAAGAACCACGACGTCATCCTCCGTGTATTCAACAGGCCTCTTGCCGGTAACCACCTCCAAAACCAAAACCCCGAACCCATAGACATCACATTTCTCGGTAATCTTTACTGTCCGGCATGCAAATTCAGGTGCCATGTAGCCGAGTGCACTCTGAATCTTGCTGCTTAAAACATATCGATCTAGCATTGGCAACAGCCTCGCTAGGCCAAAATCAGCTACTTTAGGTTCACCTGAGCTCTCAATCAGGATATTGCTTGATTTTAGATTGTAGTGGATTATGTTCATATGGTGTAGGTGAGCCAAGCTTTTAGCTGTCCCAAGAATTATATTGAATCGATCATTCCATGAGAGGAAGTTTCCATCTGACACCTCATGGAGATGCTTATACAAACTTCCACCAGACACAAATTCATATATGAGGAGCTGTAATGATGGAGTCCAGTAATAGCCTTCAAGTGCCACTAGGTTACGGTGTTGGATTTTCCCCAATTTCTTCACTTCCCTTTCAAAATCTTCCTGGGATTTGACTAGACTTGAGACTGTAAGCTTCTTGATGGCAACGGGTCGCCCATCTCGAAGCACAGTCTGATAGACTGATCCAAATCCACCACGCCCAAGCTCACAATCCTTGTTGAGCAAAGCATGTGCTCCAGTGCTGAAATCATGGTCCCCTGAAAACATAACGAGCTTACCCGAATTGGCATCTGTAGTGGGGGAATGACTGAAGTCCTCACCACCGGATAATGGAAGGGCTGCTGCTGAGTGAGATGTCAAGGACCGGACACGGAGGTTAAGGACAGTGATAGCAATTACACCAATCACAATCACGGCAGCTGCACCAATTGCAATGAGGGCAGAAACACTGAGGATGATTTTCTTGTGGCCAAGACTTTGGGGGATTGAGCTGGGAGTGGAATCAGAAGAATTGGGATTAAGAACGATCGGTTTGGGAAGGACAGTAGGGCAATTCTTGTTGACTGCAGCACCACAAAGAGATGGATTGCCTAAGACAGAAGAGGGGTCAATAGTGTTGAAAAAACCACCGGCTGGTAGTTCACCTTGGAACTGGTTGTGGGAAATGTTGAAGGAGAGAAGGTGGGGAAGATTTGCCAATTGCTTTGGTAGGGTTCCAGTGAGTTTGTTAAAAGACAAGTCTACAATTTGAAGGTTAGTAAGTTTTGCTATGGCTGCAGGAATTGGGCCAACAAGGTTGTTCCTTGAAAGAATCCTGCGAAATTTGGCAAAAACAAGAAAATAAAATATGTAAGAATGGTGATAGTTCTCATTGTTGGTTAAGTCTTCCTTCCACCCAAACCCAAAAATTAGGAATAGAAAAACTAGAATAAACCTTGCAGACTGACTTGTAAGATGAGAATTGTTAGAATTTAATGTGTCAACATTCACATCAAGCATTATAGATCTCCTATATGTATTTTGAGAAGCATTAAGCAATTCAAATACATTAAAACAGTATGTACAAACTAAACAACCAATCACACACAGACAAATTTAAGAATAGCGAAGATTGTCTTTCATATAGAACCAATGAAGTAGCATATCGGGCTATAACTAGACAATTCCATTGTGCCATGAGCAGACAATTCCAAAGATATGGTAAGATATGGGTTATCTAGTTGATGCAGAAAAATGTTCATGAGTACAAGAGAGAAGGGGCTGCCTTACGGTATGTCTTTAGTGTGGTTGGTCATCATTGCTGAATAGCTTACCTAATGATTACCCAGACTAAAATCAAGGACACCAAAGTAAAAGGCAACGCAACAAAAGAATTAAACAGAGCAAAGAGAACTTACAATAATGACAGTGACGAACAGTTTTGAATGGAATCTGGAATTGTCCCTGCCAATGCGTTCTTCTCTAGATTGAGTTCCTTCAGAGATATAGCTCCACCAATTTCCAAAGGGATGCTTCCACTAAGACTATTTTCACTCAAATCCAGAGTATCCAATGCCTTCAATCCTCCAATACTTGCTGGAATACCACCATCGAGCGAGTTTCTCGACAAATTCAGGACCTGCAAGCTGCTAAAATCTCCCACAGCAGATGGAATATTGCCTGACAATGCATTATGGGATAAATCCAATACCTGAAGCTTTTGATGCGAGTATTCTATCGAGGAAGAAAAAGGACTGTCCATACTACCACTTAGTCTATTTCCAGACAGCAAAACTTCCTGTATGCCCAATTTAAATATCCAAGCAGGAAGACTACCCATCAATGAATTCTGACTGCAATCTACGACCAGGAGGTTTTTGCAGTTGATCATAGAATCTGGCAAACTCCCAGTTAAAGCATTCATGGAAATATTCAGCACCTTCAAGGACTGAAGATTCCCAATTGAAGTTGGAACCTGGCCAGAAAAGCTATTATCTGAAAGATCCAGCGACTCAAGGCTTGTCGTTTCTCCAAGCCACTCTGGAACTTCACCTGAAAACAAGTTTTATGTAAATTTAGATCAAATCAATACACAAGGTAAGCTTTTGCATTGTGTTTGGAAGATTCCCAGACAGTGAATTCTTGCCAAAATCAATCGACATCAAAAGAAAACAACTACCAATTCTATCTGGAACCTCACCTGTAAGCTTATTCTTCTGCAGATAAACTGATCTCAAGTTATTCAATCCTTGGATGCCCTTTGGAATCTCACCCTCCAGCAGATTATATGACAGGTCAAGTGATCTAAGCCCAGGCAAAGACCATATACTAGAAGGTAATGAACCAGAAAGCTGATTGGTGGAGAAGTTAATTGCAGAAAGGGTCGGGCAGGAGCTCAAACTGTCTTGAATTTGTCCTGAAAACTTGTTGTTGGCCAAGGTAATTGACCTTAGAGAACCACATTGTTGGAAGAAATCACCTGGGATTGACCCAGAAAGATTATTCTCACTCAAGTCAAGAACTTGTAGGTTCTCAAGACGGGTAAGATTGGCACTTATGTTCCCAGTAAGATCGTTCTTTGCCAGTGACAATTTCTGGAGATACTGCAATTGGAGTAGGCCTCGGCCTATCCGTCCTGTAAGACCAAACCCGTCAAGTACAAGCTCCGAGACCCGGTTAGACCTAGGGTTGCATTTTACCGCAACCCAATTACAAGGACTGTCATCATCTACATTCCAAGAAACCAATTTTCCATTGGGATCTTGAAGGTCAGCTTTGAAGACTATCAAGCCCAGAACATCATCGTTTAGAGATGGATTCAAAGATCTCACAAAAATAGGAAATAGAAGCATCAAAATTACTGGTAATAAACTAAACAACTTCATTTCTAATCTCCAGCTGAAAACAAACATTAATCAGTTTTTTCAAACTTCCATCAAAGATTATACCTTTTCTAACTTCGAATACAAGCTGTATCTATAGTAAAATGGGTCCAACGAACTAAGAACCAAAGCACAATAGTCCCCAAAATACAGAACAAGAGAATGAAGGCATTGTTTGATTTTGCAATGAAACCCAACTCAAAGACAAAAAAATGGAGATGAAAATAAAGCTGAAACAGAGATAAAATGACTGCTATTGAACTTTTTAAAGCAAAATCTAACTTTTTATATATATGGTTGCCTCTAACGGCTAGAAATTGAGAACCAAACAGAACCTGACAAAAAAAAATGTGAAGAGAAGGCAGAGAAGACTAGAACGAAACACAACAAAACAGGCACATTAGCAGCCAAAAAAAAGCCAAGAAATCAAAAGGCACAAGCTGAAACAGATGCGAATCTTTGAAGGTAAAAGGGTTTTGAAAACCCTAGAAAAGTACCGATTCGAGCTTGGAGGAGCTGTAAAAGCTTGAAGGAACAAGGGTGAAGAAACAGAGAAAGAGTTCGATCTAGGAATTACAAAATGATGAGAGCTCAGTATTTGAAGTACCAGAAAGCAAGAACGCCAACGAATCTCCAGCAAGGAGAGAGAGCTGCGGTTGTCGGAACTGAAGACCGCCGGTAAAGCGGTGGCGCTGGGCGGAGGTGAAGCTTCCGGCCGCCGTCAGTTAGTGAGCTCTCCCTCTCTCTCTCTCTCTCTCTCTCTCTCTCTCTCTTTCTGTGTGTGTTTTCTCTCTCTTCTTCACTGTGTTTTTCTTTCCTGCCTTTTTATCTGAGATAAAAGTAACGTAATTTGATGACTTTTTTTAACGGCAAAAAAAAAAAGAAAAAAAAAAAAAGAGCAACTTTGTGGGATGTGAGCTGTGAGCGTTTACATAGAATTTGTACACGTGGCATAATATATTCGGCCTGGTAATTGGACAATAAAGTTTAAAAAATAGAAAAAATTTAATATACACTCGTTTAAAAAGTACTAACATATCACCCGTGCAATGCACGGATTGTGTTTCACCACTTTGTCTTTTTTTTTTTTTTTTTATACTATATTAAAATTTAATATTTTGATACTAATCATATGTGTTGCACTTTTTAAGAAATTTATATGTGATGGACTTTTCAAGGAATTTTTTCCATGCTTGTTCTTAATGTATTAAAATGTTATTATGAGGAATAATAATCATGTGTTGGATTTTTTAAGGAATTCATATGTACTTCACAATTATTTCTATATATGTGAATTGTGATTTTTAAATGTCTTTTTTTTTTTAAATGTCTTCTTTTTTTTAATATTATATTAAAGTGTAATATTTTGATAATAATCATATGTGTTGGACTTTCAAGAAATTCATATGTGTTGGACTTTTCAAGGAATTTTTTTTTATGATTATTCTTAATGTATTAAAGTGATGTTATGAGGGATAATAATCGTATGTGTTGAGACTTTTCAAGGAATTCATATGTGTTGGACTTTTCAAAGAATTTTTTTTTATACTTGAGGGTTGGGAGAAGTTAATAAATGCTAAGATTTTTTTTTTAAAATAAAAAATCAAGAAATTTAGATTGGGATATTGAAACTCTCACATGACTTGGTGGGATAGATAGATAGATATATCTTTTTCTTTTTATTTTTATTTTTGTGTGGTTTCTATTTGGGTATTTTTTTTTCAATTTATTTAAGATGGAGTTGTGGGTATCTTTATTTTTTAATTTAATTTATCTGTGGTTTCCATTTGTTTTTAATTATTATTATTTAGGTAAATTATGATGTGAGTTAGATATGTTGTAAACATGTGAGTTTTATTTATTTAAAGTTTATAAATATTTTTTTTTTAAGTTTTTTAGTTTTTTTTGTTATGTTATAATATAATATATAAAATATAGGTAGATATCTACAACTTTAATAAAAAAATATTATCTGATTTTTTGGGGAAGAGAAAAGGAATGCAAGTTTTAATATTTTTTTTTGAAAATTTGTGAGAGAGATTAGGAGTGAGAGATTATGAAATATTTTTGTTATTAAATAAATAAATCAGTCAATAGTTTTTTTTAATCTATTTTGTAAATTAAAAATCAATAATTTTGGAAAATTGATTAATTTGTCCCATTAAGTGATTTAAAATTTTGATAGTATACATAATAAAAAATACATAATTATATTATTAAATCATAATTCAAATTTAGATGTTATATCTTTTTGAGATCTATATCTAAATTCTTATTTTTTTTAAAAATACATAATTATATTATTAAATCATAATTCAAATTTAGATGTTATATCTTTTTGAGATCTATATCTAAATTCTTATTTTTTTATTTTTATTTTTGTGTGTAACCATAGTGTATGGGAGAAATTGAAAATGGTGTTGTAATAATTATGAGAGAAGTCAAAAGGAATTGTGGGTTGGGAGAAGTCAATAAATGCTGAGGTTGGCTTGGGAGAAGTTAATAAATGCTGAGGTTTTTTTTTTTTTTAAATCAAAAAATTAGAAAATTAAGATTAGGAGATTGGAATTCCCACAAATCTTAGGGTTAAAAATCCCCTTTTACTTAATATATAGTATATAGATACCATCTGTATCTTTACTTATATCAAGTATTCCACCTGTATCTTTACTTATATCATTTATATATTGTAGAATAATATTAGGGACTTTAAATAGTTTATCAAAAATTTCATATAGGTGTGGAACTCACACGAGATTCATATGGTATGAATCTTACACTCATATAAAATATTTGATATAATAATTAATAAAACATTTGGAGTCCCTATAATTTTTCTATATTATATAAGAAAAATGAGGTTTTTAACCCACAAATCTGGTGGGAGTTCTAATATTTCAATTACTCCCTCCGTCCCAAAATATTAGTCCCTTATTCCATTTTTCATTGTCCCAAAATATTAGTCCCTTTTCAAAAATCAAATATAAAAATAATATAAATTTTCTATTTTGCCCTTCTTTTAAATTAATAAACAATATAAAAAGTACAATTATGACATTGATATTCCCAAAAAATGTACTATCAAAAGGATAATTTTGGAAAATTAACTTTTTTCAAATGTAATAATTGTACTACCAAAAAAAGTTAAATTCCCCAAAACGGACCATTATTTTGGGACGGAGGGAGTATAATTTTTTAATTTTTTGATTTAAAACAAAATTTCAACATTTATTGACTTCTCCCAACCTTTTTGACTTTTCCTATACCTATTACCGCACAATTTTCAACTTTTCTCATACACTATGATTAGTGATGGGATTGTAAAATTATTTTTATAAAAAATCTAAAAAAGTAATTTGTATATTAAAAATATATAACCCACAAGCCTTATGGGAGTTCCAATATTTCAATCTTAATTTTCTAATTTTTTAATTTAAAAAAAAAAAAACTTCAACATTTATTGAATTCTCCGAACTCATAAGCCATTTTGACTTCTCCCATACCTATTACCGCACCATTTTCGACTTCTCCCATACGCTATGGTTAATAATGGAATTATCAAATTATTTAAAAAATAATTTGTATTAAAAAATAACATGTTGCAATTGTGGGAAAAAAAAAAACAAAAATTACATTGTAAAAAATAATTTGTATATTAAAAAATATCTAAAACAAATATAAATTTTTATTAAAAATAATAATTGTAATTGCAAAAAAGAAAAAAGAAAAAAATCACACTATACATTTTATTAAAATCTAAAAAAATAATTTGTATATTAAAAAGATATGTAAAACAAATATAAATTCTTATTAAAAAATAATAGTTCACAATTGTGAAAAAAAAAAGAGAAAAAAAATTACACTGTAAAAATAATTTGTATATTAAAAAAATATCTAAAACAAATATAAATTCTTATTAAAAAAATAACAAGCTGCAATTGCAAAAAAAAATAAAAATAAATTATATAGTGCATTTCATTAATAATGCTCAAAAAATATGTCAAGTATTTGTGTAAAGGCTTGACACGTGTCCACTCTCAAATTATCAAATAAATATAGATGAAACCAAATAACTCAGCTTTAATGGCTAACAAATATTAGAAACCCGACCTTTGAAACCTAATAACTATTAATTAATAGAATTCAGCAATTGAAATGTCTCAAACTACATCTCTTTATCTTTTCAAATGTTCCATTTTTTTGGTTCATGCATTCATTCTAATATTGACAGAGAATTTGACATGTGGAAGAGTGAGAGAAATTAGCATTATATATTGAGTTATGTAATTATTATGATGAAAAATAAAATTATTTTCCTCTTCTATGTTGATTTATTTGATTATACCTCCAATGAAAACGTCAGGTGTGCTTCTATATTTTCATTGAACATTGTTTTTATTTCTTTTAGATACTTTGTCTCACAATTACTTGTGTTTTGTGTTATGAAATTTATTACATGAGTTATGCTAAGGATTCCAAATAAATTACCAAGTTTTCTACCAAACCTCTCACATAGGTGTGGGAACCATACACATGTGATTTGTATGGGTCTAATACCCATGTAAGAGATTTGGTAAAAAAAATTGATAATTTATTTGGGGTCCATAGCATTTTCCTTATTACATATGTATTTGGTAAATCTATTAGATGGACCTAATGCAAGAGCTGCAAACTTATAATGTCATTCTCTAAATTAGAAGTACAAAAAAAACATACACAAAAACTATATGAATAGATAAGATTTTACAAAATTTGTTTGTCTGTCTCACTTCTTGAAAATCTTATAAATCATTTATTTTTTGTATTATATTTTATGTTTAGTTTATGTACTTTTTTTTATATAGTTTTATTTGTTTTCTATAAAGGTTTATTTTTAAAAATTAATTAATAAATAAATAAATCACTTTCTATTTCAAACAATTTCATTTTTGTTTTTATTTTTTATTTTTTCTTAAAGTAATTTTAGTTTTGGGCAATTGTTTACTCTTTTTTTTCTTCTATATATTGTAATTTTGTGCATTTTAAGTGTATGATATTTTCACTAATACACTTAGAGTTGCGCTATGAAAGAAGTATTATGCGAAAATCAAGTAAGAAAAAGAAAAAAATAAATAAAACAATACAATGTGGAGCAAAGATTAAAGATCAATACTCCCAAAACAAGCAAGCAAACAAGCAAACAAGTAAAATAGAATGTTTAACAATAGACATTTGAAAATTTGTAACAAAATTTAATAACTTCCATTTTTGCTAAGAAAATTCTATTTGGTATTAGCTAAAAAAATGATTTAAAAAAATATATATATATTTGAAATTAAAACTATAGTAAATTTATGTAAGCATAATTGTGAACCACAATTTTTTTACTTAATGTATAATATTTATATTGAATACCTTTTCAGGTTTATTTTTTTAAGTATTTATATAGAAGTAAAAAAATGTCATTAGGAATAAATTTTTCCTTAATTTAGTTATAAATTTTACATGTACATTATTTTTAAATTTTGAATAAAAGCAAACATAAAATAATTGATTAAAGATATACTACATTTGTTATATTTCTTTTTCTGTGTGCAAAAAAAAAATAAAAATCACAATTCACATATATACAAATAATTATAAACACAATCCGTGCATAGCACGGGTGAAACATTGGTTTTTTCTATGGGAAAATTATTGTCTGATAGGTCTTATGATAATTAATGATATTTTTTTTATCAAATACTATTAAAAAATGTCATTGATTATTAACTTTTAGTGACATTTTAAAAAATTTGTCACAAAAAATTTCACTAACTATAAGTTTTAACAATAATTTAAAAAAATTATCATAAAAAAATGTCACTAATTTTCAATTTCCAACGACAGTTGAAAAATTCGTTACAAAACAATATCACTAATTGTATGTCTGAGCAACAATTTATAAAAATGTGACCAAAAAAAAGTCACTAATTATTAATTTTTAGCGAGTATGCAAAATATATGGGTAGTTTATCCTTTTCGTATTTAATTATGACCAATTTTCTTTTTTAATTATGATATTATTTTAATTATAACTTATGAGTTCTTATATTTCATGTTGTGCTTTATGACTTTTTTTTTTAATTATAACTCAAAAAATTAAAATTATATTATTATTTTTTTTAATTATAAAATGTATACGTGCGCTACAGTGTTTCCTTAGAAACTATTTTACAAACAAATATATATATATATATATAAAACTAATGTGTCAATGGCATGCAATGGTGCTGTTTGGTGTAGCTGTTAAAACAGATTATAGCTTATAGCTTAACAGATTATAGATTATGACTTTAATCAGAAGCTGTTAACCTGTTTGGTATAGCTGTTGGATTATAGATTTAAGTTGCTGAGTAGTGTTTGTTAAATAAGCTGTGAAGTAGCTTTTTCAATTAATTTTTATTTTTTATTATTCACTATTTATCTACATTTTTCATAAAAAATAATAATAATATTTTATAGTCCATTTGGGACTTTTTCTATTTTTAAAAAAATAAAAAATAAAAAAATCTAAGAGTATAACCATGAATTAATATGTCCACAGCAGAAGCTGATAATCAGAAGCAAGGGGTGAGCAGCTTCTCAGAATCAGCTTTTTTGACTTAAAATAAGCTGTTAGAATCAGAAGCTGTTTGAAATAAGTTTAACCAAACAGTCCAAAATAACTTTTTTAAAGCCAGAAGCCATAAGCTGGCTCAAATAAGCCCTACCAAACACCCCCAATAAGGTTTCTACAACTAGTAAATTACAAATATTTTTTAAAATTTACTTATACGATTTGTTTTTATAATTTTAAAAATTACATTTCACCCTTTAAAGTTTTTAATTTCGTAATGAATTATTTATTTTGTTAATAAATATTCAAGTTAATTAATAATTTTTAATAATGTTAGAAGTTTATTTTAATTAATAATTCAAGTAATTTTATCATTGTATAAAAAAACAATTAAGAGCTTTATTTTTCAGCTAATTCTATTAAATAAAATTTTTTGACAAGTGAATATTTATAATTTTTAAAACCAGATGAGACAATTCCTATTTTAAGCAAGTTTTAAAAATGTATTTATAGTTTATCATTTTAAAAATCAAAACAATACATATTTCAATAATATAATTTGTCACATTGATAGATAAAAAAAAAAAAAGATAAATTATATGAACCTGTTGGGATAATTACACAAGCCTCCCATAAATTATGCAATTATACAATATTTTTACTTGGGGTCCAACTTGGACAGGTTCAACCCGAGTAACCTGAATCCAATTTGATTTTTTTTAGGGCTTGAACAAAATATTTTAAAATTTGGTAGGGGCTTGGGCAAAAATTCAGAAGCCCGAATTAAATTTAGACGGGCTTGAGGAAAGACATCAAACAACCTGAGTAACCCGAAATCCGAATTATACATATATAGATATATGAAAATATTAAATATATATATAAATTATTAGTCATTACATGATATCAAAGTAATTTAGATTATTAAACCATATTAAATATACGTTATATATAAATAACACAAAATGTTTTTTTTTTTTTATTCTCACTCATAAATTTTAAAAACTACGATAGCGGTGTTTCTTTTAGATTATATAAATTATTTGTTTTAATGTTATTAATGATTTTCTAAAAAAAAATGTAAATAGAATCAAATTTTAATAATGTAATTGCACCCAAAAAAAAATATTGAAATTCATTTGCAATTCGGGCAACTCGGATAATTCAGGTTTAACTCAAGTCGAGCTTGGGTCGGTAATCTTGGGTTACAATTTGGGCATGGTGAGCATGGGCAAGTCTCAGCATAATTTGGATTGCGCTTGGACAACCTTCCAATCCGACCGAATCTGCCTGAATATTAAAATAAAAATTATATATTTAAAATAAAAATAATAAAATTTTTAAATATTAAAAATTAATTAAATTATTTTTTTTAAAAATACAACTCACAAATGTAGTAAATACAACATACATGAAAATAAATAAATAAATATTTACAATAAAAAATGTTTACCTTAAAAAAGTAAAAATAAAATTATTTTAATATTTAAAAAAAATAAGAAACAATTTCAAAATACAATTTAAAACTCATAACCAAACAAATTTTCTTTTTTTCAAAACTCATTTCAAAAACTTGCGTTTGGTTTAGTTTTGAAATTGTGATTCTCTTTTTGAAATTGTGATTTGAGTGTGAAATTGTGAATTGAGTTTTGAAAAGAAAAAATTTGTTTGGTCACGAACTTTGAAAAGTTTTTTGAAAGGTGTTTTTGAATTTTAAATTTTGAAAAGAGCAGATTGGGTCTACCCAGTCATCCGGCCTGATATCCTCCCGGAAATCCGACTGGTTGACCAGAATAGTGAATTTTTTTTATTTTTTATTTTTGTAATTGCAACCTGTTATTTGAAAAAAAAAAAAAAAAGAATTATATTTGTTTTAGATATTTTTTAAATATATAAATTATTTTTTTAGATTTTTTATAAAAATAATTTAATAATCTCATCATTAACCATCTTCAATACTATATCATCAAAAGAGTTTTGAATTGAGTTTTGTATTGTGTATTTAGTTATGAGTTTTGAAATTAATTTTTGAATTGAGTTTTGTGTAATTTTGAATTGTGTGTTTGATTATCAATTTTGAAAAGTGTTTTGAAAGGTGTGCCTTTGGAATCATGATTCTAAGGACAAACCAAACGGAGCCTTATCTTTCAAAACACAATTTCATACTCGAATCATAATTTTAAAACTAAACCAAACGGACCCATATTTGTTTTAAAAATTGATGGTCTATTCTTAAATCACATTTGACATCTATTTTTTTTAAAATATATGTGATTAAATTATGTGACTAAAAATATCTAATCAACATAATTCTTTTTATATAAATAATGTCTAATAAATCTTTTTAAACGAATAATTTAGATCATAGAAACAAATTCAAAGTCAAACTCACAAAAAATGGCAACAGTCCAAGGCATAACACAACCCCTTCTCCCAGTGGAAACCCCACCTTTAGAATGTAATCACTTACCACCGGAGGTGGTGGTTTGATGGTAAGTCAACCCCTCATCCATATAGACACTCGAGGTGCGTTTGCGGACACATTATACTCCTATCGCATAATAGTCGGGGACGGGATAATTGACACTCACCAATGTCTCGATGATAAGTCACTTCCTATAAGTTAAGTTAACAATCAATTATTCTGAGGCTAGGGCCATGAAAGCAATGATGCCCAAAGAGATTCCTTTTTTCTTTCGATCAGAAAATAAATTTTTAAAAAAAAAACGAATGTAATCACGTTTTTTTATTATTATTTTGTTTTGGGCACAACATAATGCAACCACCTTGCCACTTATATATAATTAAAAAAAGAATGTAACCACCTTGCCACTTATATAGAATTAAAAAAAATAAATTATTATTATATCATAGCATTATATTAAATTTTTATTTTTATTTTTTCAGCGTAAGATACCTAATGTAAGGTTGGTGGTGGTGGGCGGTAACAATAAAGAAGGGTTGTGTCCTGTCATTGGGATGGTGGTGACAGTGTTTTTATAGCCTTTTTTTCCAATTTTATTTTTTAATTTTATTTATTTTTATTTTTGTAAAGATTGGGTTCCCACTAGTTAAAGAGCTGAACCCCAGAGGATATTCGGAAACGGTGAGATTTAGGTCAAATTTAGTATATACAAAATAATTCATCTTTTTATCTTTTTTTATCACATTATTTCTCTACTTTTCTACACATTTTTTCATAAAAAGACAAAAAGTATACTTATTTAGGTCATTCCAAACAACCCCTAATGAGTTTTTATTTCTATAATTTGAATAAGGGGAATTTTTTTTAAGGTCCCTAATAATAACAATTTAGAGGATAAAGGACACCCAAAAAAATAGTGATGCATCAGATCCCTGAACAACTTGGCGCGCATTTTTAATTATTTGTGGACCAAAATACCCTTGCCAAAATCAACACAGAAACGAAACTCATTTCGACGTCTAAGTTCCATTCCAAGCATCCAGCATCTTCACAAACAGGAGAACAGCAGAATTAGGGTTTCAATATCATCTTCACCATCGACATTAGAGCTTCGTTATCTTCTGCAAAAATCATTCACATTCCTTCCTCACAAATTTCTCTGACCTTCCTTAGAGCTTCATTTTCACTGCTCATCGTCATCTCAGTCCACGTTCGTCACGTCGCATCTTCATCTCAGGCCATATCAGCTCGGCATTCAAAGTTTCATCATAACTCTGGTGAGTTTTTCTACAATACAACTAGATTTTCTCTGAAAACACAGTTAATTGCATTTTATATTAACCTTCCATAAATTAGGGTTTCAATTTCGTAATAAAAAGCTACTTGAATTTGGAAAAGTTATTTCTGTGTGTTTTGAACTTATTCTTGAACATGTTTGTGTGATTTTATCTGCAAATTTCTCTGGCATTTGAATTTCTCCGATTTTTGCTTGATGTATGTTTCTTCTTTCAATTTTCTCTGGCATGTTTATTTTGAAAAAAGTAATTTTCTGTGTTTTCATCTTATTCTTGAACATGTTTCTGTAATTTTGTCTATAAATTTCTCTGCTCTGTAAATTTCTCTGTAATATGTATTTTGAATTGGAATGTTTATCTTTCTCTGGAATGTCTATCACTCTCTTGCCTCTGTCCAAGTTTCTCTGGTATTTATAATTTTCTCTAACCACATCACATCACTTTCCTCCCTTGTGTGTCTCTGTCATGTTTAATTTTCTCTGGCATTTTAATATTATGGACTGGAATGAATGTTTCTTCTTTGAATTTTCTCTGACATGTGTATTTTGAAAAAAAGTTATTTCTCTATATTTTGATCTTATTCTTGAACATTTTTCTGTGATTTTGTCTATGAATTTCTCTGCTTTGTAAATTTCTCTGGAATATGTATTTTTCTCTAGAATGTCTATTACTCTCTTGCCTCTGTCTAAGTTTATCTGATATTCATAATTTTCTCTGACAACATCACATCACTTTCCTCCCCTTGTGTGTCTCTATCATGGTTAATTTTCTCTGGTTGTGTATGTAAATTTCTCTGGCATTTTAATATTATGAATTGAAATTTTCTCTGGAATGGAAATTTCCTTAAGAATGTGTAATTTCGTTCGGAATGTATATTTATCTCTGGTATATTTATTTTGTTCAATTCTTGGTTTCAATGTGGTGTAATTTTCAGTGGCATGTTTACATTACTTTGTTTATTTTATCTTGCTAATTGTGGAATGAAAATTTTCTTTGTCTTGCCATGTTTACTTTTCTCTGTCATTCATTTTCTCTGGTATGTTTACTTCTATATGTAATTTTAACAATTATTGAAAATTTCTCTCCCATGTTTATGATGCTTTGTTGATTTTCTCTGACATTTAATTTTTAATGTCCAATTTTCTCTGGCATGTCCCATTTTCTGTAATTTTCCATCATCTGTAATTTTCTCTGACATCTAAAATTATCTCTTATCTGTAATTTTCTCCATTATCTGTAATTTTCTCTGACATGTCCAATTTTCTCTAGCATGTTCAATTTTCTCTGGGATTTAATGTTGACATCTTTATGTTTTAATCATTGTCTAGAAATGGCAAAACGTAAAAGCACCGAAACACCGGAAACACCAAGCAAGAAACAGAAACTCTCTTAGTCTTCTTATGAGCTACGATCAAAAACCAGCAGCAAAACACTGGAAACACCAAGCAAAAAAGAACAACTCTCTCAGTCTTCTTATGATCTAAGATCAAAAACCAGCAGCAAAACACCACAAACTCCTCGCCAAATCACACAAGGTGATGAAGCAACTAGCATCCAAATGAGTACCCTAACTTCAAAGGACTCAAGCTCAAAGGGAAAAAAACCTATTAAACTCCACAAAAAGAGAGCTCACTACACCATTCAATTCCGATCCAGCCTCTCATCTGTTGTCTCCTTTTTTCAAACACTTAAATTCAATTCAAAACAACTTGGAGAGCTTCAAAAGACCTCATTCTGGTATTTGATCCAAGCTCTAACCAGTGGAAGGATGGATCCAAAGAAATCTAGGAAATCCGATGATAATGTAGTTGCCATAATCAAATGTTACAATGAAAAAACAAAAGCATTCACAGTTGGTAAGAAGAACCTGACCTTCACAACAAATGACATGACCTTGATTTTTGGTTTGAAAGGAGGTAAAGGAGCCATGTCATTAAGATACTCTAAAAAGTCAAAATCTGCATTCCTAAGGAGAAGATTCCAAAAGGACACAAGGCTCACTGGTCCTATTCTTAAAAACGCCTTGGTCAAAGCAATGAAAAGCAAGCAACCAACAGACTTCAAAGATATAGCAATCATTGTTACATTGTACTTGTGTCTCACCCTATTTTTTGCAACAAGTGGGAATTCAATAGGGTGGGTTTTTATAAAGTATGTGGAACCTCTTCAATCAATGAAACAGTATGATTGGCCAGAAACAATCACATCAATATTGATTGATTCTATCATGGCATTGCACAAAACTCCAGAAAAAGTTACGGGATGTATCATTGCATTGCTGGTAAGTATAATATCCATTCAAATTTGCAGTTATCATACTTACAAATTTGTGTGTTTAGAAAATTTCATTTACTTTAATTTTCATCACAGTATTGGCTATGTGAACATGCAACTATCATTGACTCGGAAGACAGTAACATAACTGACTTCCCAAGATGTGCCAAGTGGAACCTGCAAACCTTGACGAAACAGCTGCAGAAGACACCAGTCCACTCTCTTGCACCTCGACAGGTTAGATTCCTATCGCTACTGAAATCTCAGTGAAATTCCAAAATTTCTCTGACCACTGCTTTGTTTCCCTCCTTGTGCATTGATTGATTAAGATCAATTTTCTCTAAACTATCAATTTATGTTTTCTTCTTTGGTACCAACTAGTTTATTTCTGCCATTGTAATCAATTTTTTCTGCAATCCAAATTTCTCTGACCACAATTGTAACACATTAACTTATATGCCCTGATTGATTTTCTCTAATATTTGAATTATGTTGGTTGTTTTATAATTTTCTCTGACCCATAAAATTGTTTCTTCTTGTGTGTAATTTTCTCTGGCTCATAACTTATGTGCTTTGCACTTTGATAAACACTGTTTTTTTCTGCCCTTCTAATGAATTTTCTCTGGAATCCAAATTTCTCTGACACAATTATAGTCAAACATTAACTTATATGCCTTGATTGATTTTTTCTGATATCTAAATTATGTTGTTTGTTTCATAATTTTCTCTGCCTCATAAAATTAACTCCTTATCTGTAATTTTCTCTAGCTCATACAATTTTCTCTGAAGTTTGTTTCCCATTAGTATCATTTAGATGAATTTTCTTTTCCTTATTTGAATTTTTTCTCTCAGTGAATTTTGTAACATTAGTAAAATATAGATAGATACCAAGGAGCTAGTCAAAAACCCATCAGAGGAGTTCTGTCTTGGTAAAAAGACGAAGAAAGAATCAAAAAAGGCAATTGTCAAATTCAAGGAGACATTACAAGATTCATCTGAAGATCAAGAAATTGTCAAATTCAATGAAGAAGCAGAAGGCAACATAGAAGAATACAAAGCCAGCAATGGACAAGAAGATCAAACAAGTAGTGGAGAAGGAGAAACCAGAGAAGAAAGTGAGGAAATAGAAGCAGAAGACAAAGAACAAAATGAACAGAAAGAAGAAGACAGTGAAGAACAAGATGAAGAAAAAGATGAACAGCAAGAAGAAAACAAGGAGGAAAGTGACGAAGAAGAATGTAATGAGCCGATGGACCAACAACGTGATAGCATTTGTGGCTCAACAATGCATCAGTCTCAAGAATTTGAGGAATCAAAGGATGCCCAAATTGCTGATCTACGTCAAAGACTAAAGGTACTTTCTCAATCTAAAAAAGAAGAAGAGAGAAATTGGATTAAATTACTTGCTGAAAAGGATATTGCAATAAGAACCTTCACATCATTTAACTCAGAACTTCAAGAAAGAGACAGCACAATCCAACTGAAACTAAGGATGTTGGAGGTTCAAAAAGAAGACGATGCAAAAACAATTCAACAGTTGAGGTGTTCAATTTCGGAGCTTGAAACTGAAAATGCTAAATTGCATGAACAAGTTCAAGAACTATCCGTCCAACTAGCAACACAACCATACCGAACACCAACACAACTTCAACCACAAGGTCAGTGAAAATCTTGAGCCACAAAAAGTTATGTCCTTGTGTCAACATAACTTAGAAAAATTTCTATTTATTATAATTTTCTATGTCATTGGTAATTTTCTCTGGAAGTTATATTTCTCTGAACACATTAGTTTCTGCCACTTATTTCTATTGATTTCTACTGCTCATTTCATTTTCTCTGTCTATTTTCTTATTCAATTTTTGGGCTTGTTTGATTTTCACTGTGTATAGTTGGAATGCAAATGAAACAACAACCAACAACACAACAAGAACAAATGGCACACAAAGAACAACCGAAACAAAAGACGAAAGTCTATGGTAACTGAAAAATATTGAATCAAATAAATTTACGTATTGAAATATCATCTGTTACTTCAGAGAAATTTCACTTTTACTAATTTTTTCACTGTCTACAATCAAAAAAGATCCGACATCAATGATAAAAAATTTGAAGGCAAAAGAAAGGAAGGGAAAGCAGCATGGTCTAGAATTTCAATATCTCAAAGTTGGTAAAGTGACTAGAGCTTCAAAACAAGCTGGAAAGTAAACTAAGCAAACCACGAAGGACAAAGAAATACTTGATGCTGATGCGTACATCTTGCCTCAACCTATAAACATCAAAAAATCTTGGGTCTTTCCACAAACTCTACCGATTTCAAGATTGATAAAAGATCATGTAAAAGACATCTTGCAGCACATATCAAATGTGTCTGGACTTGAGTAAGTACAACAAACAAAATAGATAATAACAAACAACAAATTACAAACTTATATTGCATTAACAACAACTAAATCCCTTCTTTGTCATCTTGTAGGGCTTTAATTTGGACAAGTGAGTTGAATCTCATTACTTTCGAAGACATTGGAAACCTAATAAAGCAAAAAGAAATTGCCAACAATGTAAGTATTTCATCAAAATTTCTCTGCAATGTTCCATCAGTCTTTATAAACCAATATTACAATTATAAATCATATTTTTCAGGTCATTGATGGCTATGGAGAGATCTTTTTGGCTGACCAAATCAGAGAAAGACAAAAACCAACTTCATTTTTTTTCACATCCATGAGCTTAGTATGTTACTACTATTTTATTTGATTTTCTCTAGAATTTACTAACTACTTTCTCTTCTTAAGATACTTCTTGAAGGCAGTTGTGTCACTAGTCTAATTTTCTCTGGCTATTAATATGCATTTAAAATTTCTCTGTGTATATTTCTTAAATTCCTGTCATTTCAACTTTCTCATAACATAACCATTTTTTGATTTTCTCTGACCACAGAATTTCATCAAGATGACAGAAAATCAATCTTTTCGAGTGTCCTTATTTGACAAGCATATTGAAACAGCATGGAGGAACTACAGGTTTCTCTATTTCCCAATAAATACTGGAGGTAACGAGAAGTCCACACATAGAAATCACTGGAACTTGCTTGTCCTGGACAAACAAGACAATTTATGGAGGTTCTACAATTCACTGAGGCCAAGGAGAGATGATGCAGAAGACAAATATGTCAAAGATGCAAAACAATTAGTAACGAGTGCAAATTTCTCTGATCCATCATAATCTTTATGTGATGATAATTTTCATAGAATTCCATTGATTTGCCTGTAAATTTCTCTGTTATTTAAAAATTATTTTTTTGCAGCAAGATTATGTGGAGAATTTTTTGAAAGCTTGCCTTGAAAGAGAAGCTCAATCACAACCCTCTTTCAAATTGATAAACTCACAAAACACAAGTTACGACTTTGAGTATGTCAACAATGCTCCACAACAAGAAAGTGATTCGTAAGTTTCATACATCTATAAATAAGATAATTTGATTTGCATGTTTCTTAAAACTAACCATACCTATAATTTGTATGCAGTCTGGATTGTGGCCTCTTTGTCTGCTATATAATGAAACAATATAGCAAGCATGAACCTATCAGCTCCAAATTGTCCACACAAGAGATAAGATTGATGAGGGCAGAACTCATAGAGAGATTTGTGACCGAAGTTGGCCGGTCATGGACTGAACCAATTGAAATACCTCCAGAAGAAGAACAAAAAATGTAATAGTGAAATTAGTGAAAGGAAGACAATGTACATATCCATACAGAGAAAATTGTCTCACATATATGTATATATCCATACAGTATTAACCATTCAGTTTTTTGTTGATACATTGAAGGAATGATGATACTTGACATAGATGTATATATCCTTTCTTCACTAATGTAAATTTCATTTTTTTTTTATTTCGACTAATGTAAATTTCATACCTATCGATAGTTAAATATATATATATTTTTTATTGTGATTGTCAACACAATCCACACAGAGAAAATTGTCTGCAGAAATTTCTCTGATATAATATTACCAGAAATTCACAGAGAAATTTAACTTGTATCATGCAAAGGGGATGCCTATATGATCATGTAATCTGTAATGCTTTGTGTTGGTACAAAACAATCATCAAACTCAACAAAACACAAAGCGCACAGTAATTTTATCTGCCATTGGAAAATTTCACTACATGAATTTCAAATTTCAAAACACAATGCCCAGATAGTTTTCTCTGATAGTGGAAAATTTCTCCGGATGAAATTGATGGATTCGAATGGTGACAGAAAATAGAATTTCTGAGTTGTGAATTTCTCTAGGTTGAGTGATTTGGAGAGGAGGAATTTCTCTAGGTTGGTGAGGAAAATTTCTCTGGCTTTGACAAAAATTTCTGAGTTGAAGTGAGTCCAGAGAAATTATTCCCTGGTCCAGAGAAATTCTCAACTCAGAGAAATTTCAAAAGAGCTTAATTTTGTTTCTTGGTTGTACTCAGTGCAATAATTTTGTGTATGCTTTGTCTGGTGTGCACATTTCTTGAAATGACTGATATGAAGTTACAAGAAATTCACAGAGAAATTTAACTCCTATCGTGCCAAAGAAGGTGCCTATATGATCATGCAATCTCTAATGCACTATGTTAGTACAAAACAATTATCAAATTCAAAAAACACAATCCACACAGTATTTTTCTCTGCCATTATCAAATTTATGTGGATGAATTTGAAGCTTCAAAACACAATACACAGAGAATTTTCTCTGCTATAGGAAAATTTCTCTGGATGAATTTGACAGGTATTACAAACCCACTGCCTATAGTATATATCAACAAACACAATGCATACTTTAGCTGATATTGGAAAATTTCTCTGGATGAATTTGATTGATATTATTATATACACTGTCTAAAAAATATATTTCACAAAACAAAATACACAAAGTAATAATCAAATGTATTATTCAATCAATAAAATGTATAATCCTCAACTATTTAACAAAGGTTCCTTGCATGTCCTCTTACTATGGTGACCAATACTCTCACAACGACTACACTTAATCACCCTTTTAAACTCTCCAATAGAAGCAATTATGTTCTTCTTCGGCCTCCCAGCTAGTCTCTTGCTCAATGGAGGTAAAATCATAGCATCTTCAATGCTACACACAGGTTTTTCAACAGTTAGAACTAGGCCAATCGAAAATGAGTATGCTGGACGATACATATCAGTATGAAAAAATGGTTCAACAAATGAATTCAAATTCTTTCCACTCCTAAAAATTGCAGCAACATCATGTTGACATGGATACCCATTTATTTCCCATTTTCGACATGAACAAGTTCTCAACCCAAGATCAACCATAACCGAAGGAAAACAATGCACTTCAAAGACATTATCATATGATAAACTCACATTCCATGTCCTCCCATCTAAGAAAGCCTTCTTCAATACACTATCCATACGAGGACAAAGAACTTTATTCCATTTACTAGAGAGCAGCCTCCTATCAGACCTCATATTCATGATTTGCAACCATATCATGTCCACCAAATTTGTTATTGGCAAGTGTCGAGCGTCTCGTATCCATGAATTGAATGACTCAGCAACATTTGAATGCATCTCCCCATAACGTTTTCCCTCAAAATATACATCACTCCAATTTTCATATGGTAAACTTCTCAAGAAAACACTCACAATGTCTCCTCCCTCCCTTTTTAATTCATTTAACTTGAAATGAAATGATGCCTTTGTTGGTGCATATGCACATTCTGAAAACTTGGACACAATCGTCTCCCTAACCAAATTTGTGTTTCCACATGACAACTTATCTCTCAAATTTCTCTTTAGATGTTCAAGACAAAATCCATGAAAGCAGTTAGGGAAAAACCTAGCAATTCCTTCTACAATACCACAATGTCGATCTGATATGAAACTTATCACCCTTTCTGATCCCAATACTCCACATAAATGTTCAAGAAATCAACACCAATTGTCTTTATTCTTAGCATCAACAACAGCAAAAGCGATAGGAAAAAAACCTGCAAAACAAATAGTAATAAGCATATTAGATATACACATGCTGAGAAAATTAGAACAATAAACAACCAGAGAAATTTGACACTGCAAACATCCAGAGAAAATTCACTTAGTGCCCAACTCCAGAGAAAATTCACACATTGACAACATCCAGAGAAAATTGACTTAGTGACCAACTACAGAGAAAATTCACACAATCAGAATATCTAGAGAACATTCACTTAGTGAACAACTACAGATACAATTCACACAATGACAACATCCAGAGAAAATTTGCACACTGACCAAAATCCAGTGAAAATTCTCACAGTGGCCACAACAATACAAAATCCACACAGTGGCCAAAACCAGAGAAAATTCAAAGTGTCAGAGAAAAATCATATTCACTCAATTCATATATGTATAGAAAATTCACATACTTAGATAAAATTATACATATTTACAATTACCTTCATTCCCATATTTCCCCGTTGCAACAAGCATAACTCCTTTGTATCGTCCTTTCAAAAATGTTCCATCAAGAAAAAGTAATGACCGGCAATATTTGAAACCAGCAATACATGCATGAAAAGCCATAAATACTCTTTTGAAACGCTTGTTATCTTTAAAATCTAATTCAAAACGACTACATAGATTGTTCTTCAATGCCTCATCAAAATACCACCATAATTGATCGAATGACAAATAAGAATCCCCATATGTACTACATTTTGCTTTTTCAACCCCCAACCAACCATAGCTATAACTAATTGAGACCCCATACTTGTCTTTCATTTCTTTGACAACATCCACTAGACGAGTTAAAGGTTTTGCACTTACCTCTTCAAGTATCAGCCCAGAAACTAATCTGGAACTCATCCTAGCATGTTTACTCATACGAACCGCCATACCACAAGTATGTTCATTGTTCAAAGTCCTTATGTAGAAGAACCCATTTGTTTTTTCAACTGAAGCATGTACACGCCACACATACATCCCCTTGATTCCTTATATGCACATTCTGCCGTAACCCTCAGCTTGTCATTTTTAACATACGTAAACTGAAAGCCAACCTCAATAGCATACTTGCATAAAAAAGTACGGAACTCAACCACACCACCCTCAAACTTTTGTCCAGCACTCATAATATTATTTCGCCAACCAGCTGACAATAACACCTTTTCTTGGTGAGAACAAAACTTAGAGAGTGAATTCCTTTCAATATCTACCAGCCTATCACATTCACCATCCACAACATCTACCCAATTAGACCCCACTTCATCCTCTTCATAAGAAGTACTACACCTACTAACTGAAACATCAACTATATCAACACCGCGTGCACAAACAACCCTCAACATATTCAGAAAATCAATATTATTCCGAACTATACAATTTAGATGGCCCACAATAGAATATGAAATATACAGTCTCAGGTTTCAAATTTTCCCATGTTTTACACTAAATGCCAACCAATTCATCAAAATTCAATTCACATGAAACATTAATGACAATAGTATCATCCCCATATTTGCACAACAACAACACTGCACTGTCCATCGAAACTGAAAGAAAAAACAAGAAAAATAATTTGTTCAACATAAAAACACTTCACAATAACAACATAAAAGTCTAGAGAAATTTAAGAACTTTTGCTCAGAAAAACAAAAAATTATATTCATTTTATACAAACTTATAATTTTCTCTGAACTACAAACTGAAAGTGAATAACAAACTTATAATTTTCTATCAACTACAAATAAAAATCCAGAGAAATTTAAGAACTTACATTCACTTTCTCAGATTCAATCTGCATTAGAAACTTTGGATTATAATAACAAACTTACAATTTTCTCTGGACTATACCAACAAAAGTGCAGATAATGAAATTTCTCTGGTTTAAACAAATTTCTATGGTTTGAAAAAATAGAGAACAAAACTTATCATTGATCAGCATGTTAATGAAAAACAGAGCACGAAAAATGAACTCTAAACATCAAAATCAACTACACTGTCAACACTCTTTGAAATTGATCAAAAAACAGAGAATCAAAATTAATTCCAAAAAATAAAAATCAACTCTATCAAGATGGCCTCTATCTAAAATTGATCAATAACAGAAAATGAAAAATTAACTCCAAAAATCATAAACAACTTCATTGAGCTAGCCTCTCTTTAATTACGAATTGTTTAAACCCTGTCACAAAATCAAATTGGAACTGAAAAATAAAATCAAATTGGAACTTAATTACGAATTGATCAAAACTGAAAACAAAAACCTAATGTAAAAATACACTCGATCAAAACTGAACAAAATCAAATCGGAATCCTTACATAAAATTCAAAACAAAAATCAAGATTCATGTGGAATCTGTATCGAAACCATACCTAATTCAACTCAACTCAACTCAAAAACCTACGCGATTAACACATTGTAATACTTACACGATCGTCGAAATCTCTATCGTCAAGTACACTGCAACACTTGCGAAATCCCTACGAAATCTCCGACAAAATTTCCACCGCGAAACCAGTTTCCAAAATCTTCACCAAGAAATCAGCAACTGAATATTCTTGTCTGTTTTTTTTTTTTTTTGAACTGAGCAATAGAATATTCCAAAATCCAAACAAGGGTAAATTAGGTATTTTGTACCATAAAATAAAGTTGAGGGACTTTAATCATCAAAACATATTATTGTGGACCTCTCCTCCTATCAAAAGTTGGAGAGGGACTTTAGACCAATTTTCCCTTTGAATAATTCCTTTTGTATAAATTTTTGTATATATTATTCACTTACAAAATTATATTGATTCGATTGTGGTAATTTATTCAATTTATTATATTTATCTAAAAAAAATGAACGATTAGTGTATTTTTAAAAATAAATCATATATTTTTTAAGTGAAAAATGTGATGAATTAAATAGGTTATAATTATGAAATTGACCTAATTTTTTTTTATAAATAAGATACTCAAAAGGTCCTAATGAACGTTAAAAATTATCGAAACGAGATACATAATAAATCTTAGGAAAATGATTGGTGGCCCTAAAAACTGTGGCTCAAATGGCTCAAATTTCCTTTTTTGGATAAGTTTTTTTTTTTTTGTTTTTTTGCCTTGTTTTTTTGCCTTGTTTTTTTTTTTATTTCTTTATATGGAAATTTTGGGGCATTTGAGCCCCAAAATTTCGGGCTCCCAACTGCTACCGTAAATCTTATAAGCCTAGACAACACGTAGGAAGGAGGCAATCTAGACTTTTTTTTTTTTTTTAAACCCTATTGAAGCTATGAGGTCCCCCTCTTCTTTTATATTCTCTCTTCTCAGTTCTCATTCATTCAGGGGCTCTTTTAATGCATTTTTTCTTTTAGGTATTTGATCTTTTCACACTTCAACCTTTGTTCCTACTAAAAACTGACTTGGTTTTATTTTAGTCACCATCAAAGTCACAGTAAGAGATTTTTTTTTAGAGTAATAATATTCACATTTTATATTTTTAATCTTCAAAATAAAAAACAAAAAATAGTGTATGAAATTTGAAGTAGAGTGTGAATGTCATAATTTTTATTTTAAAATAATCAAAGCAGAGGTAGAGAAATAGTTGGGAATATTCACATTCTATCCTTTTTACTCTCTAAAACAAACAATAAAATGTGTGAAACTTAAAGTTGAGTGTGAATATGGTTAATTATTTGTTCAAAAAATGGGTAAAAGAGAATACACAATTCACATTGGTTTCGTTTGGGAAGCCAAATCTTGGCCTTTTTTGGCTAAAATAATCACAAAAAATAAAATAGATTTTTTAGCCACAAAAAATAAAACATCACATCCAACTCATAATTATTACATTCTTTCTCTCACAAAAAAATCAAAAAAAGTCAAAAGTCCTTCCCAAACGAGATTTTTTAGTCTCAGGCTGAAATAGCCAAAAAAACCAAAAAGACCAAAAAACTAAAAAACTAACTCACTTCCCAAACGAACCCATTCTATTTTTAATCTCTAAAACGAAATAAAACGTCTGAAACTTAAAACTGAATGTCAATATCATAGTAGAATGCAAAACAATTGTAGAATGTGGAAATACACATGAGTATTTCAAAACATATTTTGTGTAAATAAATTGCATGCCAAATAATGTAGAACATTATTATATGAAGAGATTCATTACAGTCAACAAATGTCATTGAAGTGTTTGAAAAGTATCCGGTATTATGAATTTATATTTTTAATTAAAACATGTTGCAAAAAAATATTAGACACATTTTTTAGAAATATTAATTAAGTGTCGTGTCTGATACAACACGCTACTTCTATAAAAGTGTATGTGGTTTTTAGAGTGCAAGTGGTGAAACTCAAATCTTTGTTCTGTGTGGGTAAAGGCATAGCACATCATTAAAACTCTAATATGATTCTTTTCTTTTTCAAACACAAGATTAAGGCCAAGTTTGGCATCCTCAAAAAAATTCAAAAAGTCAAAAAGTCACTATCCTATTTAAGTCATATCATCTTATTTAAGTCACATCACCTCTCTAACACATCACTTTAAACCCAACCCAAATCCAACCCATATTTCATAAAAAGTCAAAAAGTGCACTTATTTTACTTTCATGTGCTTTTTGAGTCAAAGTCTAAGAGGAAGAAAATTAGTTCAAGTTAAGGACATCGAAGTATGAATGCGCTCAGCAGTAAAGATTACATGCATTAAAACATCATTTATAAATTAAAGGTCAATTTTTTTTTAAAAAAAAACTAATCAAATAACAATACAAAAATGGATAACTTCAAGAATCTAATAGGTAAAAAGGTCAAATGGAGATGGGTTCATATAAATATTAATAGTGGTTTAAATTCCAATTCACAATTAATTGGATGGGGTGTCCTAAAAAAGTGTACTTTTTGTCTTTTTACGAAAAGATGTGCAAAAAAGTAAAGAAGTGATGTGATGGAAAAAGAATCCCGATCCTCCGTCGCACTCTCCTGTAGCATGTTCCTATCGCCCTCCAAAACGATGTCGTTTTGGAGGGGGTTTTTTTTTTTTTTTTTTTTTCTTTTCTTCTTCTTTCTTTCTTTCTTTCTTTCTCTTTCTGTTGATGGGTTGTTGAGGCCGGTGTTGCTCCTCTCTCCGATTGTTGCTCCTTTAACCACCCACCAACACACCGAAGCGACAGAGACAGCAATACTCTCTCTCTCTCTCTCCTACTTGAGGTTGGAAAGGAGAAGCATAGAGTTCCTTTCCCACCTGTTTCTCGTTTTTCTCGTCATCACAAAACCCTCTATAGCCAAGATCAAATCTATTCCATCAGCTTTCTCGAACACCCAATCTCCGGAAATGGATTTTTTCACTACCCATTTTCCCAAAATCGAATCTTTCACTTCTTCATCACCCTCGAATCTCTCAAACCCATGAAAAAATGGGTTTGGGTGCGTTTTAAACACTAGTCAGAGCTTATTTACAAGATTTTGATTAATAGGTAGAAGTGAATTCAAAGTTTTGAAAGGCAAAAGAGATGGGTTCTCGGATTTGGGGCTTCAATGGAGTCTCCCTGAAGTTTCTTATCACCCAGGAGGCTTGTTTGCTAGTGTTGGCCAAGTGGGTAATAATATGGGTTTTGACATTTCCCCAAATTCGCCTAATTCTCGAGACAACAATGGTGGATTCAAGCTACCTTATACAGATTTATATGTCAAGTATGTGTCTTCGCCGGAGGGTTTTCGGATTGTGGGTGTTCCAGAGGGGACTGAAGAGGAAGGATTGAGGAAGAAGAAGAGTGGGATGAAGCTTAAAATCAAGATTGCTAATCCGGCCTCAACAACCCATCAACAGAGAGAGAGAAAGAGAGAGAGAGAGAGAGAGAGAAAAGAAGAAAAGGGAAAAAAAAAAAAAAAAAAAAAACCCCTCCAAAACGACGTCGTTTTGGAGGGCGATAGGAATATGCTACAGGAGAGTACGACGGAGGATCCGGATTCATGGAAAAAAGATAAAAAGATGAATTATATAGGTTATGCCAAGCCTAGCCTTAATCTGTCATTGCAAGATTATTGCATCAAAAAATTCTTGTAGAAAATCCTATTTCCCTATACAAATGATACTTCTCACCTATAACTTAGCATGAAATTCTTATTGAATTTTACATCTCAGTAGGGCAAGGTTTAAAATGTAGTTTAAGGTGTGTTTTATGTAGTGATTTTATATTTTATAATGCTATGAATTGTCTTAGGATACTCACAGCCATTAAACGATATACTTGGACATTCTTTTCTCTTGATATTCTCATACAATCCAATAAGTTGGGCAGCTTTATTTGATCATTGGTATAGTTTGAGTAAGATTATGAGTTCCATAAGACTTCAAGTTTGGAAAGTTTAGAATAAGTGCACTTTTTGACTTTTCTTGTATTATGTGTAGAAAAAGTAGAGAGGAGATGTTGATTGATGTGACCCAAAAAAGATAAAAAGATGAAATAAGTGCACTTATATTGGGTACCCAAACAAGGTAGTGATGAGATGACTAATACCTATTGTTAGACAATTTTCAATGCATTTAAAGAATAAATTATGTTTGTGTACTAAATAACAAACAGAATACACAAGAAATAAATTAAAAGAAAGAGTTTCCAAAATCTGTTTAATTACATAAACTAAACAGAAAATGAAATAGAGAAGGAGAGAAGAAAATAAAATTAAAAATAGAAAATACTTACAGAAAATATTTTCTTAGAGTGATCAAATCCAGTGTTTAACACTGTTTCCTTGAGACAGATTTGTCCTCTCTAGAGTGCTCACAGAATTTGGACGTCTATTTCTCAGGATGAAATGATCTTCAACAAACAGTAGCAACACTACAAACTGTTTGCACAATGAACACACTTTGTGTTTACACTCTTTCTCACAGCAAAAATTAACGCAGCAAAATGTAGAGAGCAATAGTATTATTGAGGACGAAAATTCAATGAAAGACCAAATGAGGGACTTGTCTATTTATAGGTGCAAAGGTGACTGTTCAGATTTGAATGAACAGGTAGCAAATCTGTGTTGAACTAGTACAAGACCTGTTCGATTTGAATGAACAGATATGGCACTGTTTGGGTTTTGAATTTGAACAGATTTGAATCTGTACGGACATAATTTAAACAGATATAAATCTGTTTGGGTGGAGGAAAATCTAGACATCATTTTGGAATTAATTTCGAAATTCAAATTCCAAAAATGGTAAGAATTTAATTTTAGAAAAATAAAATTCAAAAAGTTTTTTTGCCCAAAAAGATAAGTATTGGGCCGGACAAGCCCAACCCAACCTCACACCAGCGACCAGCCCAGCCTAGCCCGTTAGCGGCGCGAGCGTGTGTTTGTTTTGGGTCCAATGGGTCTAGTCATTTTGCCCATAACCTCCCCCTCCACAAAACTTGAGTGCCCCTTGAGGCCTATCCCAAGTTCCAATCTCAAGCCTTATAAACTCACACAAAGTTTGCCTACCAAACCAACGTGGGATAAGCTTTAACTCAAACCTTTATGAAAATTTCACCAAAATGCCATTTTTATGGAGTTCACTTTGGTTTCAATTTTCCATTTACCTGATAATAGTTTTGAGTAACCAAATATACTACGTGAATCACAACGCAGCATAGAACGTGTTACCACTTAGACCCGCCAACTTTGACGCATAGGTCCCACTTAAAAATTAGACCAAAGTTTAAAAAAAAAGCTGTGTTTTTTTTTTTTTTTTTCAAAACCATTTCTAACACCTATTACTCATGTTTGTTGGATTAGTAAATCGATACTAATTGCTCATGTTCGTTTTGCACTTGTTAGTCGAGATTTTGAGATTGTTTGGGATATGTTATATAAGTGTACTTTTTGAATTTTTGGCTAAAAAAATAGAGAAAAAAATATGTATATTAGGAATACATTTTTGACTTTTTATAAAAAGATGTGTAATAAAATATTGTATTAAAATCAAAATGACCATTCTATCATTGTAGACTTTTTGACTTTTGGGTAGTTGAATTTAAAAGGCAAAATAATAATTTTGCCCTCTAGGCTTTCCCCACAAGCTTCCCCCAAATTGTATGGACTTTTTAACTTTTTAAATAATTTTTTGACTTTTTAACTTTTTTAAGTTATCTCAAACCAAGCTAACATGATATTTTGTTGTTTATAGGACGAATTATACTAACAGTTCCTATATTTTAGAGCTTGTGTCACTTTTATCCTTAACTTTTCAATTGTAACACATTTGACCTTGAATTTTGAATCTTGAATCTTGTTTCAAATAAGGATAATTGAAGATGTCATTGCTCAATTTCAAGGGTAAAGTTGTCAATTTGATAAAATATAAACAAATTTGATAAAAATAAATGTCAAAAAAATATTTTTGAATTTTTAAAAATTATTTCTACCCATCAAAGATAAAATTATATAAAATTGATAAATTTTTTACACATTTATTTATTTTACCAAATTAATTTTTATTATGTGTTTGGATGATGATCATATAATAGGTGGTTGTTAGGCTTTTAATGTGTAATCGATACATTTAATATATGAAATATTTTTAGTTTTTGATGTTTTCATTTAATGTATTGATTTAATAATGATATCAAAGTTGTCACCATATTTGACTTTAAAAAAAATAGAAACTAATTAATGAAAATAAAAATAACCGTCTGTTATATGATCATCGTCCAAACACATAATAAAAATTAATTTGGTAAATAAATAAATGTGTAAAAGATTTATCAATTTTACCTAGTTTTATCTTTGATGGGTAGAAATAATTTTTTAAGATTTTAAAATATTTTTTTGATATTTATTTTTGTCAAATTAGTTTATATTTTATCAAATTGATGATTTTACCCTTGAAATTGAGCAATGGTATTTTCAATTGTCCTCATTTAGAAAAAGACACAAAATTTAAGATCAAATGTGTTATAATTAAAAAGTCATACATCAAAATGATATAAATTCCAAATTATAAGGACCATTAGTATAATCCGTCTTTGTTTATGTGTAACATTGGCATACTTGCTTTTGGTCACTTTATCCAGTGAAATCGGATTAAGAATACTATTGTCTAGAATTTTTAATTCCCCTACTTTGGAGAATTCACCTCTATGGAGATTTTTTATACCATATCAATTTTTTTATCCATTCTCAACTTCTATAACAAATATCAAAGATAGCTATCGTGTGTAACAACGTGCTTGGACGTGTGGCACCATGCCTTACTGTGCACATGAGCATGGATGACCGGACATGCAAGGATCCCGGTTAGCGCTATTTATAAGTTCAATCCCGCTACATACACCCAGTGACGTGGCAATCCCCAGTGACGTGGCAATGAGGTGGCAGCTGATGTGTAAACACAGCTGGAAAAAAATCTCTGTTTTTTTTTTTTTTTTTTTCTTTTCTTCTTCTTCTTTGATGGATACCGATTCATCAACATTTAAACAGAGGAGGAAGAAGAGAAACATCCATTGATTTTTCTGAAAAAAAATCTGAAGAAAAATCTGCAGAAAAAAAACAATTGAAAAACAGAGGAAGAAGAGAAACAGAAAAAAAAATCTGCAGAAAAATCTGAACATCTTCATCAACATATCTTCATCAACATGTTCATCATCAACAATGGGTTCATCAACATCAACAAAAAAAAAAAAAAAATTTTGTTCATCAACATCAAAATTTTGCAGATCCAGATCACCATCATCTTCAATCCAGATCAACATCATCAACATTTTTTTCCTTCATCTTCAGATTTTGAACATCATCATCAGCTTCATCATCTTCATCAACAATGGGAAAGTGAGGGGAAGAAGAAAATATATATATATTCTGACCCACCAAATGGGTTTTGTTCGCTTCATCATCTTCATCAACAATGGGAAAGTGAGGAGGAAGAAGAAAATATATATATATATATATTCTGACCCACCAAATGGGTTTTGTTCGATGATTGTACATAAACTAGAGATGAACAAAATATATGATCAATTAATCTGTGATGAACAAAATTTTGTACTTTCGAACAAAATATATGATGAACAATGTTGACAAAGGCCATTTGATTTTGCAGATGCAGATCCAGATCACCATCATCTTCAATCCAGATGATGAACAAAATATATATATATATTAACATTTCTATTTGGCTTTTTCCAGATTTGAAAAAATAATACAAGTAATCTGTGTAGATTTGATTTTACAGCTATGGTAATTTTTTTCAACACAGCTATGGTAATCTTTCTGAATTAGATTTGTAGATATGTTTGAATCAGGTTTCCAGATCTGTAAAAAAATGGTAAATTTGTTGATCTAAATTTTTTTTTTTCAAATTTTTGGTGAAAAATCTGTGGATCTGCAGAAGATTTTTTTGAAGATTTGAATCAAATTTTTTCTAAATCTGCAGAAAAACGCATTGTTGATGATGAACCCAGATCTGAAGAACGCATTGTTGATGAAAAACTCATTGTTGATGAAATGGGGGCTGGAGCCATTGGGGAAGATGGGTTTGTGATGGGTTTGTGTCTTACAGTCACGTGGCAATCACGTGAGTGCCACCTCAGCTGGGGGTCGCTGGGGGTGGGAAAAATTGGGGGTGGGAAGCATTTTTCTTATAAGTTAAAAGTTAATAATTAAAAATTAAAAATACTTTTCTTTCACTTTTTAAATAATTAATTTTTTTTAGACTCATTTAAATTATTTTAACCTAATAAACTGTAAATATAAATTATATCAAATAATTTGATACAAACTTCTCTCAGAAAAAGAAAAATACATATATAAATAATACATACAAATTGCATCAAACAATCTTATGATTTGAATTGTTAGATGAATACATCTTAATCGTGAGTATTTTGAAATAGAAAAAATAATCGTTCACAGTTTCTTATAAGGATAAATTATTAATAGATCATAATAGTTAGACGTAATTCTCATAAAATCTTATTGAAAATATGTCTTAGTAAAATTATCTCTAAAAATAATTTTTTGTGACGACTTTTTGCATGTCGCTAAAAATTGACAATTAGTGATTTTTTTTGTTATAATTTTTATAAATTGTTGCTAAAACTTATAATTAATGATTTTTTCTGTGACAAAATTTTCAATTTGTCATTGAAAGTTAAAAATTAGTAACTTTTTTTGTGACATATTTTAAAATTGTCTCTAAAATTTATAATTAATAACATTTTTTGTGATAAAATTTCTAAACTATCGTTGAAAATTAATAATAAATGATATTTTTTTAATAATATTTAATAAAAAATATCATTAATTATTATAAGATCTATTAGATAATAAGTACACCTATTACAATTTACACATATGCTACTCCATGTATAACAAAAATAAAACTGTCCACAACCCAAGTTGTAGAAGTCAAATGTTGTGACGTGCTTGGTGAGGTCGCTTAAAAATTGTGAGTGTGTTTGTATCTTGAAATATGTTTTTAGAAAAAAAAAATTAAAAATATAATTGATTACAAATTTTTTTAAATTTTTTTTAAAATTACTTCTTTCTCTATTATACATATATCAATCATTTTTTCTTTCACACGTATCTATTCAATTACAATAAAATATCAAATCATTCTAAACTCTCAAATTCTAAAATTATTTTCAAAATATACAACCAAACAAACTAAAAAAATTTCTAAACTTTCTCCCCAAAATTTATTTTGAAAATTTATTTCAAAACACAAACCAAACACGCTTGTGAGTAGGGTTGTGCAAAATACTGCCCAATCCGCTAAAACCGTACCAATCCGCTTCAATCTGCACCGCTTTAACCACTAACCGCGGTTTAAATTTTAAAATTTATAATCCGCCAACCAAACCGTTCTGCTCCGTTATAGTTAATACGTATATATTTTTTAACTTCTAATGAAATATCAATGTAAAAATAAGTGTAAGAGAAATTTAAGATATGAAATTTATTACAAATTAGTGGTTATATCTATGAAACATATTATGTAAAATTACTTTGTGTTATATATCTAAAAAATATTATATAAATTAGTGTTATATATTATGTAAATGTATGATAATTAGTTAGAATATTTTTTAATCCGCCAATCTATCAAAAACAGCCCAAACCGCAATTTGTCAATCCGCTGATCTGCTAACCTGCCATTCAATTTGTAATTTTATTCTCAAACTGTCCGAATCACACTGCGTAGAGGCTTGTGAGTCTTAAAAAAAAAAATAGAACATCAAAAATATAACCACACCGTATATTGTGGGTGCTTGGGAAGTTACTATTTTAGTAGGCTAGGTTGTTTGGGGTGTCCTAAATAAGTGCACTTTTTGACTTTTTAGACTAAAAAGTTGAGGAAAAAAGATGGTTGCTTGGGTTAACTTTTTGACTTTTTATGAAAAAATGTGTATTAAAAAGTTATATAAATTAGTGTATAGGAGAAGATTAGGAGTGTGAGTTGTACGTCCATACTATTTGCGCAACTGAATTGATGCCAAGAAATGATTGACAACTTTTCGAGCATTACATTAGACAGAGCTGTTCGGCCTGTGGGGGATATCACGGGTCCCATTTTGATAATCTGAACCGTTAAATGTGTAGAACTTGTCGAGTACTATATACTTGTAAAAAATCAAGTTGATCGGATATTGATAAATATCTAATCAGATTAGTTTTTTTTTCAACCGTTAACTATAACATTATCTATTTTTTTATACAAAACTGATTTGATCATGTAGTTAGCGATATCCGATCAATGTGATTTTTTACAGACATATAGTACTCGACGAGTTCTACACATTCCACGGTTCAAATTATCAAAACGGGACCCGTGATGGCCCCCACGGGCCGAACAACAGTATGTTAAAATCGCATCCCGGCTGTGCAAACACAGCCACAAATCTATCACCGGTCAAATTAGCTTGTAATTTTGTGTGTAAAATTAATTTTTTAATATTTTTTTTGTGAATAGTGATAACTTTTTAACTTTTTGAATAGTTTTTTGACTTTTTATCTTTTTTTACATATGCCAAACCAGGCCTTAGTTTTTGACTATTTTAGTAAGCTAAAATTTTTATATTTGGAAAGATGATTAAATTTTTTTAAAGTTGAATATGATGTTTATAAGAGAAAAAGTAAAATAATTATAAATTTGATGTAACATTTTATCTTATTAACTATTTTAACCTATTTTATTTTTTAATATTATTTTAGTAAAAAAAAAACTAAAAAAAAAACTTCTCTCAAACACCCCCCACACAACGCAAACACTATGGACAAATTGTTCAATAAAATAAAATATAACAATGATTCATCCCACTAAAAACACCACCACTAATAGCACTAATGCATTAAAAAAGTAAAAAAAAAAAAAAATACAACTTTAAGATCAAAACATCACATCATTACTGATGGGACCCACTGCCACCTAATTAGTGGAAACACTAATTAGTGCTCCCACTCATTTTCCAATAAAATAAAAAACCACCTATGGACAACAAAAAAAAAAACCTAGCGTGCCGTTTGGGCCTTTCTTTCTCCCGCGCAAAGTTCAAAAAGTAAATAAAAGAATTTCCCGCCAAGCCATAGCTCAATTTTTTACACATTGGGAATATAATAAAATGCGTTTAAAAAATGTATTGAAAAAAAAAAAAAAAACAAACAAACGCTTGCTCCATAAAATCTAAGGCTTGGTTTGGCTTAGCCTAAATAAGTCAAAAAGTCAAAAAGTTACTCCAAAATCTAAAAAAATATCACTATTCACCAAAAAAAAAAATTAAAAAATCAATTTTCTTCAAAAAAAAGTACACACCGAATTGATATGTGTGCAGCTGCTGTGTGCGGCAGTGGAGAAAAAAGAAATGATTGGGTGTGGTTTTTACACACACCGTTGTTCGTCCCATGGGGGCCATCACGGGTCCCGTTTTGATAATCTGAACCGTTCAATATGTAGAAATCGTCGAGTACTATATGTCTGCAAAAAATCACATTGATCGGATATCGATAACTATATGATCAAATCAGTTATGTACAACAAATGGATGGTGTTATAATTAATGATTGAAAAATAAATAAATCTGATCAGATAACTATCAATATCCGATTAACGTGATTTTTTATAGGTACATAGTGTTCGACGAGTTACACACATTGAACGGTTCAGATTATTAAAATGAGACCCGTGATGACCCCCACGGGCCAAACAAAACCGTCCAGTGCTTTGTACAAAAATTAGCCAATAATTTCCAACTCCAATTCACTCCTGCCGGTTGTACGGCTGGGGCCCACCCCTCTCTAATCATCTCCTATATACTTTTTTTATACAATTTTTTAATACACATTTTTCCATAAAAAGTCAAAAAGTTAACCCAAACCTCCATATTTTTTTCTCAACTTTTTTAGTCAAAAAAGACAAAAAGTGCACTTTTTTAGGACATCCCAAACCAGTCCTAAATTTAAAATTCTTTTTGTTCAAAAGTTCACGCAGGATTATCCATAAAAATATAGTTATGTGAAATGACCAAATTACCCATGTTTCTTTTGCTCAAAAGTCCTCCTGCCTTTTTAGCATTTGTTTGGGGACCGTGGTAGGGAGCTCGAAAACGAGTTCCCCCGAATCCCCCTAATTCCAAAACGTTGCCGTTTTTGATTTTTTTTTTTTTTTTTCTCTCTGTGCAGAAGAAGAAGAGAAGAAGACGAAGAAGAGAGGAAAGAAGGAGAGAGGGAAGAAGGAGGAGGAGGGAGAAGAAGGGACTGGAGGGGGCTAATAAATTGGGCTGGAGGCGGAGGCGGGGGGCGGGGGCGGAGGCGGAGGAGGTAGAGGCGGAGACGGACGACGATCGGCCTGCGACGACGATCGGGCAGAGGCGAAGGCGACGAGCTGCGACGACGGCGGGCAGAGCTGCGACGACGGCCCTCTTCTTCCCTTTTCTTCTCTCTCTCTCCCTCTCCCTCTCCCTCTCCCTCTCCCTCTCCATCTTCCCCCTGCGTGAAAATGGAGGAAAAAAAAGAAAAAAAAGAAAAAAACCTAATGCCCAAAACGACGTCGTTTTGGGCATTAGGGGGATTCGAGGGGGAGAAATATCGAGCTACCAAACATTATTCTTTGTTTGGAAAGTGCTACTTTATCTGACTTTTTGACATTTTGCCTAATTTAAAATTAGCCAAAATGTCATAAATTAGTTTCATTTAGGAAGAATTTTTGACTTTTTTTAGTTTGGATATAACAATTGTGGCAGAAAAAATAAAATGATTATAATTTAGATGTGATATGTTATCTTATTAGTTAAATTAGTCTATTTTGGCTTCATTTGGTTATGTGAGATGGGTTGGATTGAGATGAAATTAGTTACTAAAAAATAAAATATACTAAAATTTATTTTGGAAAGATTGTTAAAAGTTGACTTTTTATTTTTTTGACTTTTTTTTGAAAAAATGTATAAAAAATATGAGAGATGATGTGATCCAAAATGGGTTGAAAGCTGAAAGATGGCTTTTAACTATATTCCCAAAATAGCCCTAAAAAGCCAATAAGATAAAATGTCATATTCAAATCATAACTATTTCACTTTTTCTCTCATAAAAGTCAAAAAAATAACCCAAACGAACTTTATAGTTTTAAGCTAAAAAAGTCTCAACTCAAAAAAGCTAATTAAAAAAGTTTTTGTCAAATGACTACTTTGTCTTTTTATACTTATTTAGGCATTTTAGCTCTTCTTAAACGAACTATTAAAGTTGAGAAGGAGACTTTGGGTGTGTGTGGTTTGTGTTTTGAAACATGTATTTAAAAGTTAATTTCCAAAAACATGTTCGGTAATAAATTTTCTTAAAAAAATTTCAAAATTACTTTTTTCTTTATTACACATCAATTAATCATTTTTTCTCTTTCATCTCTGATTCTCAGGCCTCGTTTGGGAACAGGCTTTTTTAGTAACTTTTTGACTTTTTGGCTAAAATATGATATAAAAAAAACTAATATGTTTGGGATGACTTTTTGACTTTTTACGAAAAGATGTGCAAAAAGTAGAGAGAAAATAAAATCTTTGACTTTTTGGTATAGATTGTTGACTTTTTGGCTTTTTTAATAACTTTTTGACTTTTTGGCTAGAAAAGCCACTTGTCAAACGAGGCCTCAATCACTTTTTCTTTCACACACATTTACTTAATTACAATAAAATATCAAATTATCTCAAACTCCCAAACTCTAAAACCATTTTCAAAATATACAACCAAACAAACCAAAAAAATTTATCTCAAAACACAAACTAAACACACCCCAAGTATCTAGACAAACGTACACCGGTTGGTTGAGCCAACATGCATACTCAACATATGTGGATAAATTTCAAAGAAGATATTATTTCAAAAATAATTTTTTTAAGAGAGTTTAGAAAATTTAAAATTTTGTTTGGTTGTATATTTTAAAAATATTTTTGGAGTTTGGAATGATTTAATATTTTTTTGTAATTGAGTGTGAGAGAAAAAATGATTGAGAAGGAGAGATGAGAGAGAAAAAATGATTGATTGATGTGTAGTAGAGAGAAAAGTGATTTAAAATTTTTTTTCTCCAAAATTTTCAACCAAATATATTTTTGGAATTTTTTCCTTAAAAATATATTTTCAGAGACAAACCAAACATGCCCTTGGTTTTTAATTGAGATATTTTGTAAAAAAACAAGGGGTGATTTGACTTGTTTTCAGGGAAAAAAAAAATCAAAAATTTTGTTGAAAAAATTGAAACTAATTTGATAAAAATAAATATAAAAAAAAATATTTATAAAAAATTAATTTTGACCTCTCAAAAGATAAAATTATGTAAAAGTGATATGTATTTTTGATTTTTTATTTATTTGATCAGATTAATTTTTAGTTAAAAAAATTGAAACCAACTTTTAAAAACCAAATCAAACATGGGTAAGGTGAATATGTACTAGTTAGATTTATTTTGTTCTAATGTGTTTTTGGGTGGTTATCACGATAAAGAAATTAACAATTGCTCTGATTATACCCATTCAACCTAATTACTCAGCAAGCAACCAACGAACAACAGCGCTCAAACAGTGGTACATATTTTTATGGTTAAGCCATTTGTCAAACAAGACAATCTAATATGTGATTTTCTGATTTTGCAATTTTTTTTTCCTACATAGAGATGATACCTAATTTGAATTAAATGCTACCAAACTCAAATTTTTGTATCTAATTAGGTCTATTTGTTGATTGATATTACAACCTTCAAACTATCTAAAGGCATCTTAGTAATACTGTATATTGTGGTGCATCTTATTCTCAGCCAACAACAACACAACCCCCATGCGCAAAGTGCGTGGGGTCCAACTAGTATACATAAAAAAAACATACACTTTATTTATCTCTATGCACACACTTAATGAAATTTTATTTTAATAATAGTTGTGTCCTAAAATAAAACTACTACAATGGACATTAAAACACACCTACAATATTATATCATAATTTTCTCTATACACATCTTTTTAAAGCAAAAAAAATCTCAATACACAGAGATTTCTACTCTTTATTATATATGTATTTATATACATATTGTGCCATCTTGCTTGGAGATTGTTGATTCTTGAAAAATGGATGTTTGGACTGATTAATTGTTAGGAACCTTAAGTGTATACATGCTTATAATCCAGTATTGTTGATTTTGGACTAAACACGATAGTCTTGCAATGGATCGAAATATATATACATATTGGGAGACAAATACAGTGGTTGGCGAGGCTAAAATGGCATGGCAGTGAAAGCTAGGGTGCCTGAACCAACAAATTTACCCAAATGGAATGCCGAATTGGGGGGCAGAGCAGCTTTAGAGCCCAATTTCAACTCCTATGACAATTTATTGCTTGAAGAATCACTCTTTGCAATTGGTTGAATAACCAGTGCAGTTGGGATTTGATCAAAATTGATAGGAACTACCTAGTCATCTTGCTAGTAATTCAATTGAAACACTCTAATTAATAACCCTAGTTTCACAAACTCATGAAGCACAACACTCAAAATGAGCAACAACACTCTTTCCTAGCTCAAAACAAAGCAAATGAGAGGCTTCATCAACTGTTTCATCCCCAAAGCCTAGACCTAATTGTTGAGAAACCCTAGTTTCACAAACCCATGGAATTTGGTAAATGATATAAAAATGCCATGAAAGTTGCAGTTATTAATTAGTTTGGGAACCCTCTGGTAGCAGAGAAATTGAGGTTATTGAGAAGAAGAAAAAGGAGGATTGGTAAAAGGGGTAAAGGTGTGTGGAAGGAGGATTTAACTGGTATGTACAAGATATGAATTATGGTATAATTAAAACATTAAATGTGTGAAATGAGAAAAATAATCAAAAATCAAATTAATAAGTGTGTATTGAGAAATGATGTGCACTAAGGCTTCGTTTGGGAAGCCCAAACTTGGGTTTTTTTTTTGCTATTTTAGCCACAAAAAACAAAATAGGCTTTTTAGTCCAATAAGACAAAACATCATATCCAACTCATAATAATTACATTCTTTCTCTCATAAAAAAGCCAAAAGCCTTTCCCAAACCAGGCTTTTTAGCCCCAAGCTAAAATAGCCAAAAAAAGTTAAAAAGCCAAAAAGCCAACCCACTTCCCAAACGAATCCTAAGATAAGAAAGTGTGTGAAAATAGAATTTATCTGAATCTAACGTTGACATTATGCAATATACTCCTATATGTGTAGTTTATTACAATTTCACTCATTTTATGAAATATACCTTCTACTTGTAGTATATTACAAATTCACAAAGACCAATCACTTATGTGACCTTTCTGTCTGCTTCTTTAAAAAAAAGAAAATTACTATATATAAAGATTTTTTTTAAATTTTTTTTTGTCTTTAATGGTTTTTAAATATATATATATATTATATACATCCTTCTAGATAAATTTAAACAATTAATTTTTTATACAAATATAAATTTTAAAAAAAAAATCACTAAACAATTTTTTTTTTTTTTTAATATACAAAATGTGTCGTTTTTAGGCTGATTCTAAACTTACTCTAAGTGAGTTATCTTTTGTTTCTCAATTACTTGCAAAGATGAGTCATCATATTCCACTATGTGATTAATTTGAAGGACTTTTCTTAAGTGTGCAACCCTCAAGGTTGCACACCATGTGCCACTTACACAAAAAGTGTAAGTGGAAGGTGAAAACAAAAAGCAGAACTGAACACAGAAAGGCGTAAGTGTAAGGCGTAAGTTGCACACCATAACAGTACTCTTACCAAGTAAGCATTGTCAAATAGTGACCCGAGACTAGTGAAAAAGATTCCTAAATTATAGGCACACACAATGTGTCAAACTAATTTTGATAATTTTATAAAAACAAGCTATTGTATGGAGTGATATAATAAACGGAATTTGAAGTTAATTTTTTTTTGTTTGTTAAACTTATGTTATAAGATATGTACTGTATGTATGTAATTATCAAACCATCAACATTAGTGTGCTTTCATATAACATGTGGACTAAATTGCATTGAAAAAATGGCAATTGCTGCAATATCTATTCAATTTAAGAAATTATGCAAGTGTTATGCCTGGTGCCATATGCTATGCATAAGAGAAACTTAAATAAGATGAAAAAAAATGATCGGAATAAATCAATTAATTTTTTATTTTACAGCTTAAATAGTTTGAATATTTTTTTATTTTTGTTTTTTGGTATATATATCAATTTACTATGTTATTGAATACTGATTATCAACAGTAGTGTTATATCTATATAAATTTCTTTCCCTCTATATAATTTCTTTCCCTCACAATCTCCTAATGAGGTGATAAAACAAAATATATATAAGAAGAATTTGAAGGAATATTTGAATGTGGGTTTTCAAATTTTACTTGCCATATTATTTAGAGAAATTATGTGGATGAATCATTTTTCTATTATTAAATAGTATAGTAGTCTTCTCTATATTTTTGTCGACTTGGTTGTAGAAAATAATTTTTTTTACTACAAATGTCAAGATATATTTACATTTGATATGACCCATAACTATGTTCATATTTTTATATATGACTGGATGTATTAAAAATTATTTCTACAAATATTATATTCACCCATATTATCTCTAGACAAGAAAAAGCTAACATTATAGCCCAAAACATTTGGATTGAAAGAGTAACGTGACTCACATTCGCATTATACTTATGATGTGTTTGGTTTATGAATTTGAGAAGGAATTTAGAAAGAGAAAAAAAAAAATTAAGTGAAATGTATGTAAAATATATATACATTTTATCTATATTTTTGACACTTTTTTTTTCTCTTTCAAATTATTTCTCAAATTCATAAACTAAATACAATTTTAATGTTGTGTTTGGTGGGGGGATTTGAGGAGGGATTTGGAAAGGGAAATGGAAAAGGTAGGTGAAATGAGAATAAAATATGTCTAAATTTCACATAGTTTCACACACCTTTTCCTTTTCTCTTTCTAAATCCTTTCCTAAATCCTCTAACCAAACACAGTATAAAAGTATTTGTCTTAAAATTATAACGCAACCCCCACGCGACGCGCGTCGCCAACTAGTATATTAAAAAGTGACATAAAGCATTAGACTCGTTACATAAATATGTCACTGTGATACATCGAATATGGTATAGAAAATCATCCCTCCCATTGGTCCCCTCTTCTTCCCATAACTTGGATTAATGTGTTACAAAAGCCCTGTTTGGTAGAGCTGTGGGAAAGTGCTTATAGCTTATGCCTAAACAGCTTATAGCTAATAACTATGAACATAAGCTGATTTCTGACTTATAAATTAAGTATCTCCTGCCCCACTCAAAGAATAAGCTGATTTCTGACTTCTAAAAAGCTGTAAGTTATAAGCTAAACCAAACACATCAAAATAGCTTAAATTAAGCTGAAAACTGAAATAAGCAGCTTTTAAGCTGCACCAAACAGGGCTAAATTCCGTCTCTAGAGATCTCACTTAAATCTCTCTCTGCACATCCGTACCATCTAATGTAAGTGCAAAGGGTAATGCTTTTTTTTGGGTGAATAACAAAGGGTAATGCTAAAGACCCTAAAAGTGGTGCTCTAAAGCAACTACTAATGATGTGACATCTATTTTTTTTTTTTTTTTAAAAAAAAAAGACACAACAACATTGTGGCAGTGGGTGGGACCCACTGCCACATCATTAGTGGTAGCACTAATTAGTGCTCCCACTCATTTTTCAAGTGCAAATTGGGCTCTTTTGGGAATACCAGTAAAAAGTTGTTTGGTTTGATTTTCAGAAAAAATTTAGAGAAAAATTTTTTACAAACAAATTTTCAAGAGTAGTCAAACCAAACAAATTTTTCCAAAAAAAATCTCAAAATTTTGTTTGATTATCTACTTTCCCAAATCAATCTCTCTCTCATACACATTAAATCAATCACTTTTTTTAAAACTCTCTCTCCCAAAATAATTTTTCAAAACCATTTCTAAAAAAAGGCAAACCAAACAAGTTTTCGTACTTTTTATCTCAAAAAGTACTCTACAAACACAAACCAAACACACCATTAATTTTTTGATTTTTCAACTTTTTTAATCAAAAAAATCAGTTTTTTATCCAAAACAACCCAGTTTTTTGTCAAAAAAGTCACTAAAAAAATTAAAAAGTCAAAAAATTAACTTTTTATCAACTTCTTAAAACACCACAATGACAACATTCAATAATCGGTTGGCAATCAATGGCCAATCAACCAGTTGGAACAAAGTGGTCTGGGAAAGAAAGTAACTTTCTTCTTTTTATATATGAATGGTATTGCGATGGAATTTTGAAAATCATCTCATATATTAGAATAATATTTAAAATTTGATACGTAATTTTTGTTTCTCTAATCATTGTATTAATTTCTCTTTTTTGTCTCTGTTTAAATGGTACTTTATAAAAATTAAATTTGTCACAAGAGTCGTTGCTTACATCTAATACCCATTGATTGAAAATACAAGTAGAAGTCACATAAAGGAAATCAAACCCTATTAGCTATTCCACTATCCAAGTTGGCCATCAAGTTTGTGCAAAAGTTTTTCTCTCGGTAGCAAAGTCTAATTCTGATTGAACCTGATTTTTTCTTAAATTATTTACGATCAGAGATAATATTACCGAATTTGTAATGAGAAATATTATTATTATTTAAAAGATCCAACCAATCTAACATCAATTTCTACTTTGAGTTTTTTTCAAATTTAAGTTGATAATCATATTTAGTCCATCTCATAAGGTCCAAAACTCCCCGTTGATGCTCATAGTAATGTAAATGCGTCCTAAAAACTCTGTAACCCAATGTGATCCCTAATTAGCCCACCACACCACCATTGACCCAACCCAAGTTCCCTTATGCTGTATTTGGACAGAGATTCGAAGAAAAAAAAAAAAGAAAATATATGTGAAATTAGATGAAATATAGATATATTTTATTCACATTTCAGTTACATTTTTCTTAATAGTCCCATTCATGTTAGTTTTAAAATGCCCTCGAGCCAGGGGGTCCAACTCACAGGAACATACACTTTTTAAAGGGAAGGAGACATGGTCCCATTAATTTCTTTTAACTTTTGCTATGGATTGACCTGTTGCTTATGAATGTGATTCCTTTGTCAAAAAAATAAAAAATAAAAAATTGTGTAGATGTGTAAATGAAGCTTTTGCCCTAATTTGATAAAAATCTTATTTTTTTCATTGTGGGTTGCACAAATTATATTGTGCCATGTACAAATTTCTTTATTTTTTATACCTCTTTATATATTTGTTTTAATTGGATGTGAAATATTCGTTAGGAACTCAAAATTATAGTTGTTAACCTAAACAAACTACTTAAGGTCAATTTGAGTTCGACTCGTTAAAAACTTATCAGATAAATATTTATTTTTAATTTTTGATAATTTTTCAAACAAAATGTGAATAACTTATTACTCAATTTAATATAATTTAATATAAAAAATATATATAATTCAAAAATATTTTTATATTTAAGAGTATCTTCACCTGAATTATCAATTTTTCTGTTACACTTTTGACAAGTGCATTTTGGCATGCACTTGTGGTCCACCTGATCGTCCAAAAGTGATATAATTTTTGACGTGTATTGAACAATGTCAATTTTGGCATAGCAAAAAGAACATGCCAAATTACTTGATTTTCATTATTTTAATGGTCAGACCTATGAAAGTGTTAAAAAAATATATTAAAATAAAACTAATAAAATAATAAATTTTTTTTTTGATACAACGGAAATAAAATAAAATAATAAATTTAACATAACACGTGTGATAATGGATGGGATTTTTTTTTAAAAAAATGTAAAATTCATATATGTCACTTTCACTGTGACGCCCCAAATCTACATTATTGGTTGTAGTCAAGGAAAAGTCATTAATGAGTCCTATGGTTAAGATCGTCGGAGGAGTCAAATTAGCCTCCCTTCTAAGTTCAACTTTCTTAGGTAGTGCACTACCTTTTTGACAAATCTTAAGAGGTATTGACACAAGGTCTCATAAGCAACGCTAGGGGTTATATTGGTGTTAGAATATAAGTACATAGTAACCACGAATATCCTTAATTACAAAAGCTCGTTCTATTATATTACATCCCAAAAGAAAATTTAAATCTTCATATAAGCCTTACAAAATATCAAAAGGGAAATTTCTAACTTTTCTAAGATAGCCAAATTGTCTTCGAAGGTTTTGGCTCATTGTCTCCAGCTATAAGCTCCTCTTCGGCACCTGGCATGATACGCCGTGAGTTTTGAATGCCCAGTAAACGCACACACACCCCGTCCCTTTTTTTTCCTAGTCCAATACACAATCACAAATATGACAACAAGTAATGAAGCATGATATTCAACTAAACAAACAAAGGGTTACAAAGTTAGATGTTAGTAAACTAGAAATCCCCCAAAGAGACTTCATCCTCCCAACCACAAGAATCGGACCCGGATTATTCGGTATGTCCCCTCTTTTACTGCTTTGTTGCAGACCTTACCTCGGATGCCTACCAACGGTTATGTACCGCGTAACGCCAACCGCAGGGCCTCAAAAGAGACGGTAAAATAGGACCTTGCCCATTCCCCCCTTACACCAAACCACCTAGGGTCCGAATACAACCGCTCCGTTCAAAGGTTCCGAACAACTACTTGTGCAAGACTGTAACTTTCAAAAAGGAACACGCCTCGCCAAACAGTTCAATTGGGACATAAATTTATCTCATAATAATACTTCATGTGTTCGAGACCCCATTAGCCACCCCATTAAGTTTCCGTTTAGATTAATGTTTTAAGTTAGTTAGTACAAGCAAGTAACAAAAATAAACTCGCATAAGCGTAAGCATCATTGAAGGGCTAAAATATAAGATATACAATCATGGCAAGTGTGATATCATATTAAGACACATTCATATATATTAACAAGCATATTCATGAACACGATAGCATGAAATACCAATGCCAAACAGAAATTTCAGATTTAGTACCCGTTAAAGATTAAAATCGAAAGGGTTGTTTTAGATTTTTCCCAAACTCAGCCTTCCTATGGTTTGAAGAGAATTTAATCTAGTTTCCAGAACATATTTTGGAAATGGGATAGCTTTGCTAGATTTTTAGTTATTTAAGAAACACTCCAGCGCTGTCCAGATTCGTCGACCGTTACGAAAATTGGATTTTCTTACAAACTGCTCACTCTTTTTCAATGAAACCAATTTTCCTTGAAAACTAACTTCTTAAGGAAGATTTTGGCATAAAAATGAGGTCCAGAAGATTTTTATACATTTTTATAGAATTTTTGAAAGTTGGCTGTGAAAATAGATTTTTAATGCACAATACTCAAAACAAAAAGATTTGTGAGGAAAGAGATCCACTAAGGGAAATTTTTCATTTCTTTTGTGTGATGAAAATATGCTAAATAATATATATTAAACTCAGAAATTTATCTTGAAGGTGTGCCTTTGGAAAGTTTGAGAGATCGGTATGAAAAAGATAGTTTTGTACCGAATAAGGGGAACTACAAGAAGAGTAGAATTATGGCTCAACTCTTTTCATTTTTAACACAAGAAAATCACTAAAACACATCTGAAAACAATGTTTAGAACCCTTAAGAGCATGTATTTGAAAAGGAGAATAAAAGAGAGGGTTGTGTTGTGGCTTATTTGCTAGGCTAGGCCAAGTTGAACAAGATTGCTCTCGTCTTCCTTCCTCTCTCTCTCAAGACTTTTCTCTTGCTCTCCTTCCCTCCTCTAGGCCGAATGTAGGTGTGTGTGTGTGTGTTGTTTGTGTATGCTATGCTAAGAGGGTGGTTGTATATATATAGGCAAATTTTGTGTGAAAAGACACAAAGGCCCATTAGTTGGAATTGGATTGAGAAGTTTAGATTTACTTGGAGTCTAAAAGAATATGGAGTGATTAGGGGACTTAATTATGTTATTAGACAAGATTTAGTTAGCCTCTAGTTGGAATGGAACTAGGTTCGGAACACAATCCCTTGATTTAGGGGTACTTGGTACTTTTGTTTCTAGAATGCCATGATTACAAGCCTTGAAAATTGATCCCTCACACTCCCCTAGGTTGGCCGGCCATGGGAAGGGAAATGGAGAATATTCTATTCAATATATGTGTACTATGAAGATATTCCCAATATATATATAGATCCACAAATTGATTTGGTGGTACTATAGTGTAAAAAGTACATGTACTAATTTGGGGCAAATCTTGAAATTAATAAAAGAAGTGAGGGCTTGGAATTAAACTCATGTATTGGAACCTTATTTTTGTAGAATTAAATTAAATTAGGCTAAGGAACCTAATTCGGCTAGGATATTCTTGTTTTGATAAAAGTTAAAAATACTAACCGGCAAGATTCGAAATAATTTAAGAAACTAAGGGGCTTTAAAAAAATAATTCAAACGTAAGGGTTTTTAAAGAAAATACATTTTTCAGGGGTTTCACAACCTATCCCCCTTAAAACAATTTTGTCCCTGAAATTCAACTATATATTGCCTTCAAAAAGTTTGGGGTAGTTTGCCTTCACCCAATCCTGGCGTTCCCAAGTAAATTTCTCAATTCCCCGATGATGCCAAAGAACTTTTACTAAGTGAACCGTCTTGCCTCTAAGGTTCTTTTCTCGACTATCTTGTATCGCTATCGGTCCTTCTTCAAAGCTAACATCTTCGTCAAGACTGATTTCTTCCTAATTGAGGACATGTGACGGCTCGGCGATATATTTCCTCAACATAGATAGATGGAAGACGTTGTGTATCCCTGCTAATTGCGGGGATAGAGCTAGTCTGTATGCCACTTCGCCCACCATTTCCAATATTTCAAAAGGCTCAATATATCGTGGTGATAGCTTCCCCTTTCTTTCAAATCGTGCGATCCCACGTCTAGGTCGTACCTTTAGAAACACGTGGTTGCCTACTTCAAACATCAGTGGCCTTCTCCTCTTATCCGCATAATTCTTTTGATGGTCTTGAGTAGTTTTTAACAGCTGTTGGATAAGTTTGACTTTCTCAGTAGTTTCTAGAACAAGTTTGGGTCCTATCAGATTTGTTTTCACTCAACAAATCGGCGATCTACAAGGTCGTCCATATAATGCTTCAAAAGGCACCATACCGATGCTAGCTGGAAAACTGTTATTGTAGGAGAATTCAATTAGGGATAGGTGCCGTTTCCAACTTCCTTGAAAATCCATTACGCAAGCTCGCAGCATATCTTCGAGTGTTTGGATGGTGCGTTCTGACTGCCCATCTGTCTATGGATGAAAGGCAGTACTGAAACATAACTCAGTACCTAGGGCTTCCTGCAGACTTCCTCAAAAACGAGAGGTGAACCATGGATCACGATCTGACACAATAGATACCGAAATTCCATGTAGTCGAATGATTTCCACAATGTAGAGCCTGCACATAGACTCTAAAGTGTCGGTTATCTTATAGGGTAAGAAATGTGCTGACTTAGTGAGGCGATCCATTATTACCCATATAGCATCGTGCCTTCTGGGTGTCTTGGGCAGCCTTGTCACAAAGTCCATTGTCATATACTCCCACTTCCATTCGGCTATTGGTAGGGGTTGCAACATTCCTCCTGGTTTTTGATGTTCCGCCTTCACCTGTTGGCATGTTAGACATTTTGCTACAAATTTAGCCGCATCCTTCTTCATTCCGTTCCACCAATACTGCCTCTTCAAATCTTGGTACATTTTAGTCCCTCCTGGATGTACCGCAAATACAGAGTGATGACATTTCTTAAGTACCTTTTCTCTAAGCAACTCGTTACTTGGTACAAACAATCTATCTTGATATCTTAAACTCCCATTTGGGTGAATTACTCAATCGAGCATTGGCTCTCCTAATTCTAGATAGGGGTGTGCGCGGTGCGGGTCGGTGTGGTTTGAGAGAAAAATAGAAACCGTATGGCGGGTGGCGGATTGATAAAAGTATCACTAGAATTTGCCATTTTTCTTATCAAAAACTGGCGGTTTGGTTGGCAAACAATGGCGGATTTGCCTTGGCGGTTCGGGCGGATTGGCGGTTTATAAAAAATATAATTCAAATTACAAAACTTAAATCAAAGAGTAAAAAAAAGACGAGAGATACCGTGATGTTAAGCATCTTGCGAAACTTTCTTCTGATGCAGCAAGTGTAGCAACAACATAATGATATCAACGACTATGCCATCAGTTTGTTACAAGCATCTGTAGAAGCTACAATGATCAAATACAATACATAAAATTAATATCATTCCGGGTTTACAATATATTGAAAATGTTTACTGTTGAAAAGTATTTAGATTGAAAAGTGAGCTGACGCAAGTTTGCAACATGGCCAGAAAAAAAAGAAAGATTGAAAAGTGAATTGGAATCCAACTTTATTTTGGATTACTGACATCTTGAATTCCTCTCGAGCAGTAATGTAATACTATATTCTAAGGTATAGAACAACAAGCAAATTTAAGTAAAAAAGAATTTTTAGAATCTTATAAAACATGATTTAATAGCGGTGCGGGTCGGTGCGGTTTGGAAGAAAAATAGAAACCGGCGGATTGATAAAAGTGTCACTAGAATTTGCCATTTTTCTTACCAAAAACCGGCGGTTCGATTGGCAGATAATAACGAATTTGCCTTGGCGGTGCGGCTCGGTGCGGTTTTGGCGGTATTATGCACACCCCTAATTCCAGATGTCCCTTGATATAGGCTACTTCTTGATCGTGCTATTGGGCTTCCATGATCTCACTTATCAACTTAGGCATCGCCTTCTGTGCACTAAGGTATACCTCTATATCTTGAGATTCTACTTGGATTCTAAATTCATTGAGTGTCTTAACCATATCCCATTCTTTGACGGAAATTTTAGCCATCATCCCTCTGCTCTTTGCGACTTAGAGCATCTGCTTACTACATTGGCTTTACTGGGATGATATGAGAGAATGAACTGGAAATCCTCAAGATACTCCATCCATCGTCTCTGTCTCAAGTTAAGGTCATTCTGTGTAAATAGATACTTCAAACTCTTGTGATTTGTGAAATCTCAAATTGTTCCCTATACAGGTAATGTCGCCATTGTTTTAGGCAAAAAACCACGGCCGCTAATTCCAAGTCACGTGTTGGGTAGTTACGCTCATGTGGTTTCAACTGCCTGGATCCATACACGACTACCCTTTCCATTTTGCATGAGCACGCAACCTAAACCTTCCTTAGACGCATCGCAATACACAGTATATCCCACTTCTCGTTCCGGAATGGTCAAAATTGGCACACTAGTTAATAGGGGTGTTCGCAGTTCGGATTTGGACGGTTTGTGGATCGGTTTGGACCCGCTTGCATCTATGCGGTTTGGGGAAAAGACAACCCGCAACCGCCCGCAGTGCGGTTTGCGGTTTGTGCGGATAGGATTTGCAGATGTGCGGGCGGTTTGCGGATTGGACTTTTTTTCTTCAAAAAATTATTTTTGAGCCTTATTTTTTTCTCATTTTGTAAATATTTATTTTGGACCCTTTTCTCCCCATTTTCTAAAATGCTCCAACATTAATAATTAATGAATTAAAACTTATAAAATTAAAAATACAACAAATCCAATTCGTAACACAAATAAATCATTCAAAATCTTAAATCAAATCATAAACTAACATAAGCATATATTTCAAAATCCTAAACTATAACTCCATATTCATTAAGGAATTTAAAATTCCAAATCACACTTCATCCGGGACAAGTTTAGTTATGTAACAATAATAATATGATTAGTATTTATTCAGTTTCAGTTAATATAATACTATTACCAAATGTAATGCTAGAGAAGTTCAAAAAATAAAGGGTGTTTTGTTTTGGACAAAAATATCTAGGTGAGATATAAAAATGAAATCAATAGTTAAGATAAAATAATAATAATAATAAATAAATAAATAAATAAAGTGCAGGCGGTTTCTTGCGGGTGCGGGTTAAACCCGCAACCCGCCCGCAACCCGCAAAGATGCCATATTTCAAACCGCATCTGCCCACATTATATTTGCGAAACCGCCCATTTGTATGCGGATTGGGCGGGTTGGGCGGTTTTTGCGGATCGGATAAACCATTGTCCACCCCTACTAGTTAATCTCTTTTTTAGCTCTTGGAAGGATTTTTTGCAAGTTTCGTCCCACTCATACTTTACTCATTTTTGCATCAAACGAGTCATTGGTCTAGCTAGTTTGGAGAAATCTTGGATGAACCTTCAGTAGTAACCAGCCAATCCTAAGAAACTGCGGATTTTTGACACGGTTTTCGGTTGTCTCCAATCTAAAACTGCTTCCACCTTGGTTAGATCCACCGCAATCCCATTCTTAGACACTACATGTCCTAAGAATTTCACTTCATTCAACCAGAACTCACATTTGCTTGCCTTGGCATATAACCGGTTGTCCCTAAGAACTTGAAAGACAATCGTTAATGTTGCTCATGCTCTTCTTTAGACCTTGAGTATACCAAGATGTCATCAATGAACACTACTACAAACTGGTCAAGATATGGTGTGAAAATCTTGTTCATTAGGCTCATGAATACTGCCGGTGCATTGGTTAGTCCGAAGGGCATTACTACAAACTCATAGTGACCATATCTGGTTTGAGAGGCAGTTTTTGGTATATCCTCCTCCTTGACTCGTAGTTGATGGTAACCTGACCTGAGATCGATCTTTGAATAGCACCTTGAGCCTCTAAGTTGATCAAAAAGGTCATCAATCCTTGGGAGTGGGTATCGGTTCTTGATCGTGACTCGATTGAGTTGACGGTAATCGATGCATAGCCTTAATGACCCATCATTCTTTTTAGCAAACAGCACAGGTGCTCCCCATGGTGAAGTACTTGGCCTAATGAATCCTTTCTCGAGCAACTCCTGTAGTTGTGTCTTTAATTCTCGTAGTTCTGCTAGTGCCATGCGATATGGGGCCATAGATATTGGGGTAGTTCCAGATTGTAGCTCAATACTAAAGTCTACCTCCCGAGTTGGTGGCAATCCCGGTAATTCCGTAGGAAATACATCTGCATATTCACATACTACGCGCGAAAGTTCTAATTCTTCTTGGCCCTCCTCATTTAAAATCAAACTTGCTATCCTACCCGCAAGTTGATCGTGCCACTGCGTCCTACGTTTCGTTGAAGTCGTGGAGTCTTGTCTATCCCCCTTAAACTGGAACGTGTTTCGTCAGGTGTGTGAGCTACTACTTTCCTCTGACGGCAGTCGATCACCGCTCGGTGGGTAGACAACCAGTCCATGCCCAAAATGATATCGAAGTCTGACATTTCCATGACACGAAGGTCGTAAGTTAAGTGTAGGTTCGACATTCCTATTTTATAATCCTTACAGATTAATCCTATCCAAAACGCATCCTCCCATAAGTGACATTACATTTAAGGTAGTCTCTAAGGGTTTACATACAAGTTCTAATGACTTAGCACAAGCAGATGATATAAAAGAATGTGATACACCAGTATCAAATAAAATATGCATCCAAGAATTGTATGGCACTAAATTACCCTCAATTACAGACGGGTCTGCTTCTTCTTCTTGCAAGGCAAAGACTCTGCCGGTTGCCTTCTGGTTGCCACTGGTCCTGGCGTTCTGAGTTCTTCCACTCTTCTGGTGCTGCTGCCTAGTAGATCTTGTCTTGTTTGTCCAAGGCTTCTACCCACCTAATACCTGGGCATTTGCTCCGGAACCTTCTCCCTAGTATCCGGATGGAGGGAGTTGGGGCATTCGCCCTTTTTGTGTCCCTATTGTTGGCAATGAAAGCATTGGAGTTGTCCTGCCGGCCTTGGTTGATAGCCTCCTCTCTGGATCTGTTACTGCGGTTGTTGCCGTTGCTATTGTGGTTTGGAGTAGGGCTTCGAGGCCATATTTCTTTTCTGGTTCCTCTGAGGTCCAACAGATGTCTGATCCCCCTTCCGCTTATTCCAAGTCTTTCTAGCGTTGGCTACTTCCCTTTCAGATTCTAATGTCGTCTCCAACAACAACGGCAATAAGTGCAATATTTCCTCTAATTTGGTATATAAAATTTTGAAGGTTCGAATGAAAAGAATCTAATAGATCTTTTTAAAAGCAAAGGGGGTTGCGGTCACCCATAGTAGCACCCCTCAGTCCATCTAATTGAAACCATTTGTGTAATCACCAAACAATATTTAAGGTTGTTTTGGAAAGTAATTATTTTAATTAATTTTTTAGTGATTATTTTTGTTTTGTTTTTTTTTGTTTTCTACTTTTTGACTATTTTAGCAATTGCTAAAACAGCCCTTAATTTGCCGATACTTTTATCATATTTTTAACTGATTTATTATATCATTTTTCAAAACTAAAGCCAAATAATTCAAAAAGTCAAAAAATTACTCAAAAAGTTAAAAAGTTAACACTATTCACCAAAAGTCAACAATTACGGCTGCACAACTCCCAATTCAAATTTTCCTCTAAAAACCAATTTTCACAATTTTTTATTACACATTTTTCCATAAAAAGTCAAAAAGTTAACCCAAACATCCATATTTTCAACCTTAATTTTTTTGTCCAAAAAGACAAAAAGTGCACTTATTTAGTCTTCCCAAACAAGGCCTAAAACAAACACACAAGACACAAAAAAAAAATAAGTAGAAAATAGTAGAAGCTTTGGAACCTTGTAAATAAGTGCAATAGCTACAAAAGGGCCCAACAAATTTCCATTTCTTTTGTTCTTTTTCCTTGTTCAATAAACAAATATAACACTATACAGAGCTGGGAAACAGTATCATGCTGCATATGCACTGTATGATTAAAACCAAAAATAGCACAATCTTAAATTTTTGAATCATAACCGAAAAAAAAATAAAAAAAATATCATAACTGAACACAAGATACAAGCAAAAAATTAATGAGTTATATCTAAAATAATGTTATAATTAAAAAAGAAAAAAGAAGACATAATTAGAGGCATAGAATACAAAGCGGGTGTATATTAGAATTTGCCGACAGAGCTACCAAACAAAACAGATCTACTTTGATTCCATAAATTGCTTCCTAAAAAACCAAATCGTAGGTTGAATGATGTAGAAATGGAGGATCACTGATCAGTAAGAATGGCTGTGGTGGTGGTGATGATGGTGTCTGTGTTCGTCAAATCCAAAGCACCGCATGAGTGGGTAACAAGTCACAAACAAACACCTCCCAAGCCCTCTGAATATGGCGGAGACTAGAAAGCAAGGGCTGCAACAGCAAGCCATGAATGGATCATCATATGGGCTAACCCTTCCATGGTGGTGGTGATGATGGTGATGGTGTCCGTCGTGACCCATGTTCGAATTTCACCTGATCACAAAAAAACAGCAAATACCCACAAATCAAACAGCAAAATCAGATCAACCCATATCCACATGTTTACATATGATGATCAGATCAAGAAAAGTGGATTAAGTTCTGTTATTTCTCAGTAACTTTACCTTTTGTGCTTTAATTTGGTAATTGAAATTTGAAGCTTTGTTACTGTTTGGATTGCCGGAGATCTGAAGCTATAGTTATATGGAGAGAGAGAGAGAGAGAGAGAGAGAGAGAGCCTTCGTTGGGGGGTTATGCAGTTGAAGAAAGCAAAGGGTTTAGAAAAGAAGGTTGGTGGTAAAGGCTATCAAACAAGACGCCGTGTGAACCGCGTGTTCAGTTGTGCCGCGAGCTATCGCATTTTATGGTGGCCCATTTTGTTCCCACATTTGGTTTTAGAACGTGGATAAATTATAAATACATCTTTTGAAATTTATTTAAAATATAGATTATTTTTTGTAATTTAAAAAATTATAAATAGTTCATATTGGAATTTTTTATTTAACAGAATTAATTAAAAAAATAAAATTCATAATTGCTCTCTTATATAATAATAAAATTACTTAAATTATTAATTAAAACATATTTCTAACATCACTAAAAATTGTTAATTAACTTGATAATTTATTAATAAAATTGGTGATTTGTTATGAAATTAGAAATCTCAGGAGATGAAATATAATTGTCAAAATCATAAGGGGCGATTCGTATTTTAATTAAATCTCAGGAGGTATATTTGTAATTTATCCTTAGAATTTTAAATCTACTTTTCAGCAGATTAATTTTTTATTTTTTTTGTACTTATTTTTATTTTTATTAATTTTTTAATATTTTTAATTTTTAAATACACTTAACATAAATACACTTAAAAAATATAATATTTGTAGAATTTTTTTTAAAAAAAATTCACTAAATATCAAAAATATTTAAAAAAATAAAAATTTAGTATATTTTCATATTCTTGTGTATTTATTGATTTTTTTAATTTTTTTTCCAAATATATTATTTTTTTAGGTATATCTAGGTTAGGTGTACTTGAAACGTAAAAAAGATTGCTTAAAATTCACTATAAAAAAAAACACAAAAAACAAAATACTCAATTTTAAAAAATTGAATTCTAGAAAATTGAAATCAAATAAGGTGACTCAGGGAAACACTATGGTACATACTCTTTAAAAATTAAGTATTATATACACTTTATAATCAAAGAAGAAAAATCATAATAATCATAAAAATTAAGTATTATATACACTTTATATACACTTTATAATCAAAGAAGAAAAATCATATAATTTTATATTTTTTGAGTCATAATTGAAAAAAAATAAAAATATGTCATAACTAAATGCAATATGGGGCATAACTAAAGAATTCATAACTCATAACTAAAATAATCTTATAACTAAAGAAGAAAATTAACCATAACTAAAAAAATATGACATAACTAGAGGTGCATATAATGTACCCCTTTGAAAATGGTGTATGCTAGAATTTCTCTAAAACTCACCATTTGATTAGAATGAAATAGGTAGAAAATGAGGGAAAGAGGGAAAAAAAAATTATGAGTTTGTTTAGCTAGAAAGTGGTGGAAAGTAGAAGAAAATTAATTTTTTTGTACAATCCATATTAGCATTGTAACTAGTTTTTAATTTATTGTAAAAAAATTGAATGTATGAGTTATCTATAATTAAACTTTTCAATTTTTCTATATTTTTCTTTCAAAATTTTCATCTTAATCAAATATTTGTAAGAAAATATATTTCCTTTTCTTTTACTTCATTTTCTTTCAGTTTCACTTTCTACTAAATTTTTTTAGCCTAACACTTGCCATTTGATTTTCAAAAAGTGTATGTTAGAATTTCCCTAAAACTCACCATTTGATTTATCTAAAATAGTAACAATTACTACTTTGGATAGAATTGATATATTTGTATCATATACACCTTTAATTATGATTTATCGTAATGTTAGTTATGAGATTATTTTGATATGCACTCTTAATTATAACTTATTGTAATTTTAGTTATAAAATTATTTTTATAAGATGGGCTACCACGAGTAATTATTTTTATGACTTATTGTACTATTAAGCCTGTGGAACTCGTCGAATACTTTATCCTTTCTAAAAATCACATTGATTGGATATTAATATACCCTTGATCAGAACACATTTTTGCTAACAATTTATTTTTAAAATCGTATTTACCATTGAAAAAAATGTGTTTCGATCAAGAGGCTATCAATATTCGATCAATATGATTTTTTTATTTTTACAGAAATAAAGTATTCAACGGGCTCAACATATTGAACAGTTCAGATAATTGAAACGAGATCCGTGGTGTGCCTCATAAGCTTAACAGTACTGTTCAGTCCACTTTGTGGACTGTAAAGAAGTCTATCTCTTTTGTGTTATATATACATATATATATATATAGAGAGAGAGAGAGAGGGGATTTACACACAAGTCCCATTTTATAATCCATTAAGTCTTAATTAAGATTTTTTGAACATTTATGTCCCATTAAATTTTTAATATTCAAAATTATCTGTCAAACAATGATGGTTCATCATTTGTAGTTGTCTATAAATGAACATGATGCTATGACATTTATTTTGATTTTCAAAATTATAAAACATCAATTTTAAAACTAGAAAAATTGAAAAAACTAAAAATTTCTATGCAAAATTGAAAAAATTGAAAAAAAATTTGTTTATAAAGGACTATGATGATAGAACATTGCTATGCAAAACTGAAAACTTTTTCAATTTTAAAATTGAAAAAATTGAGAAAATTTTCAGTTTTACTTGATAGTTTCATAAACTAAGAAATTATCAAATTTTGTACAGCTAAAAAAATAATATTTGATTTTATAAAATTTTATATTCAATATTGGTCTTATTTGATAAATTTTATTATGTAGACTTGAGAAATATAAATTTTAGAGCAAATTATACCAGTAATCCTTACATTTTATCCCTTGTGTTATTTTGGTATGTACTCAACGTTATCTTTAATTTTAGATTTTATTTCAATTTGGTCCAATTGATAATATTTTTAATGTTTTTGATAGAAAATAACAATGGGTTCGTTTAGCAAGATGGTTTGTAGCTAAAATAGCCACAAAAGACAAAATATGTTATTTTAGCCACAACAAACAAAACATCACATCCAACCCATAATCATTATACTATTCTTTAAAAAAAAAAAAGTCAAAAAAGCCAAAAAACCCTTCCCAAACTAAGCTTTTTAGCCCAGGCTAAAATAGCCAAAAAAGTCAAAAAGCTAAAAAGCTAACCCACTTCCCAAACCAACCCTAAATTAGTTGAGATTAACTTACTAAAGTTGACAAAGTTTATTAATTTTGCTTCTAAAAACATGACACATATCCACTTATATGCATGTTTTCTATTAAAAATGCTAACATTTGTAATCAATTAGATTAAATTAAAACAAAATTATAAATTTAAGATCAAAATCGAATCAATTAAAATTACAATGATCAAAATAATACAAGGACCAAAATAGAGGGATTACTAACGTAATTTATCCCAAATTTTGTTAAAAATAAATGTTATAAAGTTCGTAAGTTTTAAAACAATCAAATAAAAATAATGAGTTACGAAAAGTTATCTAGTCCTTTTAGGTATGGTCATATGTTGCTCAGAAGAGTTGTAATTAGTGGAGATAGTGGGGCCAACAATTTTGTGTTGGGATGTAAGGCATAACTTTTGATAATTGATGAATGATATTGTCATGTGGTGTACTTCGAACAGTTAATGAATTGATGTTTTTCAATTAATTTTGCCTTTTTATAAGGGTAAAATAGTCATATAAACAAAAATCTTTTGAAAATGAGACTTTAGACTTTATTGATTAAAAACAATCAAGCAAAACTTAATGTAACACCAACCTTACAAATAGAACTTTTGAGTAATTAACTTTATATATATATTGGTATGACTCACATATGATTGAATTATGACGTTTATGATAATCAAATCTACAAATGCCATAACTTGCCTATAGCATTGCCTTAGGTTTAGATGTGAAGTCAACAATTTTAGGGAAATTCTACTATACACACATTTTCAAAGGGATATATCCTTTACACCCCTAATTATGTTATTTTCTTCTTTAATTATGACTAATTTTCTTATTTAGTTATGACAATATTTTAGTTATGACTCCAAAGATCTTTGGTTATCCCTCACGTGATTTTTTATTATGACTTTTTTATTTTATTTTAGTTATGACTTAGAAAGTATGAAATTATATCCTTTTCTTCTTTAGTTATAAGATGCATATGGTATACACCCTTATGGACCATATCCTTTCCCATAATTTTATATCAATCACAATATGTGTTTTGTTGACACATTTGTCAAGCTTGTGTATAAATTTATTTTGGATAAATGATAAATATACCCCTTAATGTTTGTTTAAAATATGAATTGTCACATGTGGTTCAAGAAATAACATTTCACTCCTTAAAGTTTCTAATTTCATAATTGTACAGACCTTGAATTTCTTCGCACATGAACACCTCATGATAGAACTTGATTCCCTATGAACGAGATTGTTTACTTTGTAAACAAATAATAGACAAGCTACCAGCGGATGTGTACCCAAAAAATCCTTCCAATGCCTAAATCAGATATTAGGATCAATAATAGGGAAAGACACAAGAGTTTGAGTGTTTAGAATTGTATTACCCTATATATACTGCATGAACTCTGCGTTTTTTATACCTTTCCAACCTAGCAAAGTCCTAGTGCGTTTGAAATTCTCATTCTTAAACTAAACCTATTAGAATTCTATCTCTTAGGGATAAGATTTATCCCTAATTACCTAATTGTAGCTATTACTTTCTCAGTAGTAACTAATTGAAGTGGGATAAATTTAACTGAGTCTTGGAGTTTGGCCCAAAGCTGGACCTGCACTAGTGGGGGAGTTAAGGGCTCGACTCAATGACCAAACACTTGCTTCTGGTCAAGGCGATCAAGGTAGCTCAGCCCAATTCGAAATGGACCGAGCAATATGGTGGACCTCTTGGTTGGGCAGACAACCAATTCGAAACGGATCGAGCAACATGTTGGACCTTCTGGTTGGACAACCACTCTGGAGTAGACCAACTTATAGAAGGTCAATTCACTGAAGATCTTTCTTCGGCTCACAAGAGACAAACAACTCTGCTTCTCTCCCTCTGTCTAAACAGAATATGGAGACATGGAGGTGCAGAGGGACAAGGCGCACACATGACAGACCTGCATCTGAGTGTCAGGCAGAGTGGTCGTCCTCCTCCAATGAGAGATGACCACTAATGAGACAAACAAGACAGACTTACACCCGAGTGTCAAGCAGAGTAGCCGTCCTCCTCCAATGGGAGACGACCATGAATAAGACACATTGGACAAATGGCGGAGAGAGAAAGTCTTGGAGGACAAGCAACCTTCTCCTATAAAATGCGAGCACTATTCACTCTCAAGGGATCCGAAATCCACACACTTAACATATACAAACTTTTTGTATTCTCTCTTCTTCCTTTCCCTTAGTCCCTGACTTTACCATCGGAGGGGTTTCCGACCAAACCTCGGTCGGGTAGCCTCACCGTTTGTTACTCTGTGCAGATCTTCAATTCCCAAAGCATGCTGTTCATCCACGAAGTTCAACCATTCTTTATAATGCAGAAATCACCCCCGTACAATTGGCACCGTTTGTGGAAAAACCATTGCTTTCTTCGTAATGAACTCCGGTGACGGGAATCGAAGATACACCCCATTCTAGGCTAATAGAGAGGACTCCAATGATGGAGCGAACCAAAGATAAGGGTCTGGCATTCCCTTCAGCACACGATTACCCTATGGACCACGATGATCAGACACCTAATCTAGCGGAACGATGTCATGTCATTACCGTCGAGTCGTCTCAGCGTCTTTTTGTTGAAAGAGACCACCGTGATCGCATCATTGACTTAATGGGTTTGGAGATCATTGAGCTTCGCACCTAATTGATGAAGTTCATGACGACCCCCACAGAGCTAAGAAAGTCCGTTGGAGGACCGTCGCAAAGGAGACATACTCCTCCGCCACCTCACAAAGAGCACTCTAGCCGTGGCCTTACTCGTAGAGAGCATAGCCGACCGATTCCGGTACGTAATGAAGGGGCCAGTAATAGGACCAATAACCTTCAAAAAAATAACCCACTTGAGAATTCTCATAAAAGGCAAAGGACTGTCAGTCGCATATCTAAAACCTATCATTGCTGCGGCGATGAGCAACCGCACAATTTGAGAAGTTGGCTGAACGATAACAGAGAAGAGGCACGACGACTACGCAGAGGAGAAGAACGTTGACAAGATAGGGAGGAAGAACACCAGTTCGATAGGGAAATAGACGAGTTGGATCGGTCCATACACCAACAAGAGCGTCGCGCTCTAGATCGGTTGGTGTCCACTCCATTCTCTCCAAAGATAGAAGCTGTAGAACCTCCAAGGAAGTATAGCCTGCCGAAATTCATTCTCTATGATGGGAAGACGGACCCTCTAACCCACATTAGCCATTATCGCCAGATGATGTCCCTCTGGAACCGTAACAACGTGTTCATATGCAAAGTCTTCCCTTTTAGCCTTGGAGAACTTGGCCTTTGATGGTTTGACAAACTTCCCAATGGTTCGATTTATAATTGGACACAGCTCTTTGAGGCGTTCTTAGCACGATTTGTTTTCAACAGCAGAGTTCCAAAGCAGTTGGATACCTTGTTCAATATCCGAAAGGATCGGAAAGAGACCCTACACCAGTACACGCGACGATATTGGGAGGAATATGGCGACTTGAAGAAAAATTTGCAGTGAACAATTGGTCGTGCTATACTTCAAGCAAGGCCTACCTCCTTCGCACAAGCTAAAGCAGTCGTTGATGAAACGACCTACCCCCACCATGAAGAATTTGAGGGCCCGAATAGAGCAACAAGCTCGTGTAGAAGATAACGCTGCTTCAGTACATGTTGCAATTACTGAAGAAGAAGTCAGACCGCCCCGACCACATAGGACTGAGCAACCAAGGAGGGATGAGCGGCGCAAGAACTATGGCCAAAAGAATCGCACTACAGTGGAAAATGAAGATGAAAAGGCTAAGTCTTATGAAGGCATCACTTCCGTCTTCAAAGAGCCAATATATAGGCTTGTCCAGAAACTTAAAGAGGAAGCCTTCTTTGTTTGGCCCGCTAAGATGCCTGGAGACCCTACTCGGTGCAATCAGACACTGCGTTGCACCTATCATCGAGAGAAGGGACATAAGATGCAAAATTGAAAAGCTCTCAAACAACACTTGCAGGACTTAGTTACAGCAGGACACCTCAAACAATGGATAGACGTTGATAAGACAAGGGGAAAACAAGGACAAGACCAAGCCTTTCCTGAAGAGAACCATGCCCCGAGGTTGGTCATCAACATTATCCATGGAATGACCGACCCGAAAAGGAAAACACCCTTCGAGGAGGAATCTGTAATAACCCTCACCACTGATTACCGATTAATTACCGATTATTGCTGAACTGAGACTGATTATGACTGACAATTGAATTGATCGAAATACTGAACTGACTAACTGAAATCCGAAATTGATTGATTGACTGTATCTGTTTAAATGCATTTTCTATTTGTTGATTGTTAATTGATCTGTTCATGTTTTACGTTCAAATTTCAAATTGAAGGCCTTATCGGCGGCCGAATCTAAAATTGATTGATGTTCTGTGTTAATTAGATTTCATGTGATTTTATGGTGTAATTATCTGAAAAGTGATTTAGTATGATTAAAATAGATTAAAATAAAGCTAATCAAAGAGTTAGGCTTATCTACAACTTTGCCATTGTGAGTGGGCCACTATCTATGCACATTTGAGCCTCTTGCATTCATTCATACACATTTTATTAGCCTATTTTCTTGAGAGCAACCGACCAAGAGAGAGAGAAAGTGAGAATAGAGAATTGGCTTGAATCTTGAGGAATTGAAAGCTTAAGTGCATAATTGAGCCTCTAGACTTGGAATTGAGGAATCTAGGTATGAATTTCATCCTCTTAATTGTGTATTTAAGTTGTATCTAGCATGGATCTTGGTAGTTTAAAGAGTTAAGTCAAGAATTGGTTCAATAGTGTTGAATTATAGCTTAATTCATGCATGCATGTCACCATTCTTGGGTTTTGAGGTTGTAAGTTCATAATTCCTCACATGCATGTTCATAATACTGTTATAGTTCATGTTGTCATCATGTTTTTGCAAGATTTGAGCTCATTTGAGCAAGCATTGAAGCTTTAAAATGGTTTAAATCCATGCATGTTTGCATATCCTTCATGTTCATGAAAATTGGTTTGAAATTGGATTTAATTGAAACACCCTTGGGCTTTGATTTATCAAATTGATCTTTGAAACATGTAATATTATGAGTTTTGAAGTGTTTTCCAGAAAATTAGCCCAAGAGGATCAAATTTAGTGCATTTAAACTTGATTTTGAGCTTGTGGTTCAAATCTGGGTTTTCCAAATTTTGGACCCATGCTCGAGCGAAGAAGTCCACGCTCGAGCGTACACTCTGTGATCATGCCTTCCGCTCGAGCGAGGAAAGTGACGCTCGAGCGTGAAATGCGTGCATCCAGTACTTTGCTTGGGCTTATAGTCCGCTCGAGCGAGATAATTCACGCTCAAGCGAGAACTTGTGTCTTATGCTCGAGCGAGGGTCGAGCGCCCGTCGAGCGTGGATTTTGAGCATCAAGTATTTTCACTGTAGCTCGCAGTCCGCTCGAGCGACGGAAGTCACGCTCGAGCGGGGCTCCTTTGTCTGCATATCCGCTCGAGCGTAGAAAGTCACGCTCGAGCGAGACCCCTGTTTTCTGAAAATTCTGAAAATGTTTTCTGAATGCATCTTTGTATCCTCATCCCATCCTAGGCATTCTTAGGCCTAGTTTAAGGCATCTTAATGAGGATATAGATGTAGAACACACCGAGGCAATTAGGGATTAAGTTATTATCTTTCCCGGCTGTGTAGCTTAGTGTGTGTTCGTTCTGTAAACTGTGTAGGGTTAGCAACCTGAGACACGCTCTAGCCTAACTGTAGCCCAGAACTCTGTGAGTAACGATTGTGTAAAGATATGTTCAACTACGAATATTTCTGACTGTTTAACTGAACTGTTTTCTGAACTAATACTGTTAATTGAATGAATGTTTGTCCTATATTCTGAACTGTATTGTGGCATCCTTAGCAACTACTGTTTACTGTTACTGTTACAGAGATCTCTGTCGGTTCCCTTGTTGGAACCACTACTGTTTACTGATTGACGGCCATCATTGATTGTTTGGTCTTTTTAGACCTACTGTTTACTGTACTGGTATGCTAATGGATGTACCACATATGACTGTTTATTGTACTGAACAACTGATATACTGATTGAAACAACTGTTTTCAATACTGAAGGACATTCATTCTAAACCCCTTTACGCATTATGTTATTCACTGGGCTTTAGCTCACTGCTCATATATATATGTAGGTGTACAGGCACCAGACCGCGGCTAGGAGCGTCGGGGTAAACTCTAGTTTTGTCAAGCCAACTACTGTGCCTCACTGCGAGGTTCCGAGCCTATCAGGCTTTGGCTTAGAGGTGTTTTTATTTCCCCCTGTCTGTCTCTGTGTCTGTTTGTATGACTGTATTGCACTGTACTGTACTGTTTAATAGGGATTTGGTCCCTGTTCCGAATGGTTGTAATTATTGTACATACTGTCTTGTCACTGACTGCATATACGTATGAAAATCTTTTTGCATACAGATTGTCATAGCTTATTGGACATTGTTTATTTACTGTATTGGCTTCCGCCATGCCCCTGTACTTTGTTTTACTGTATTACTGTTAAGCAGGCCTTCGGTAATCTCGGATTACTGGCTGGTTACGGTGCTAAACCCATAGGAGCGGGTTTGGGTCGTGACAGAATCTGACGAGCCACCCACCTTCAATAGGTAATGTCGGTAGCACCTTCTCCCAAAAAGTCTAACACAGAAGCCAGACCTTCTTAGTTTAACGTCGTGTTTACCAAGGAGGACTTAAAGAGAATCCAACACCCCCACACCGATGCCCTCATCGTTATAGTTGGTATGGCCAACAAGTTTGATGTGAGGCTAGTTTTGATCGACCAAGGGAGCGCCACAGACATCATGTATTATGAGCTTTTCAAGAAGCTTGGTCTCAGTGAGCAACACCTGTCTCCTTCCACCTCCCCTTTAGTTGGCTTCAACTCCTAAACAGAATGGTTGCTCGACCAAATAACTCTGCCTGTCATAGCTAAGTCCAAGGTGGTCTTTGTTGACTTCTTAGTGGTAAAAACCCTATCTCCTTACAATGTCATCCTTGGCTGACCTTGGATTCACCAGATGGAGGCAGTCCCTTCTATCTATTACCAACCTGTTCGCTTTCCAACCAAGTATGGAGTACAGGAGATTCACGGAGACCAAGTGGCGGCCAAACACTGCTTCATTGCCACCATGAAAACCAAACAAGTTTGCGACCAAGTGCAGATGGTGGAAGTACCTGACCAGCCAGTTTTGGAAGACGTCGGCGGAGTGCCAACCAAGAAGATGGTAGAAGAACTAGAGACGGTCTTGGTAGAAGAAGGAAACCAGATAAGTATTTCCTGCTCGACACTTCCCTCACTGTTGGAGAGAAAGAGCAATTATTGGCTCTACTCTGTAAAAACATCGAAATGTTCGCCTGGTCGGCCTATGACACTCCTGGGTTGGACCCCAATTATGCTTGTCATCGACTCAACATCCAATTAGAAGCACGACCGGTTGTCGAGAAGAGTAGACGGTCATTCGCGCAACCCACTGATGCAGTGATCGAAGAGGTAGATAAACTTTTAGCTGCTAGAGTCATTCGAGAAGTGCAGTACCCAAAGTGGTTGTCCAACATCGTCGTGGTGAAAAAGAAAAATGGCAAGTGGAGAGTCTGCATTGATTTCACTAGCCTTAACAAACCTTGCCCCAAGGATAGCTTCTCCCTTCCACGAATAGATCAACTTGTTGACGTAACGGCTGGACATGAGCGCATAAGCTTTCTAGACACCTACAGTGGCTACCATCTGATCTCCATGTTCGGCCCTGACCAAGAGAAAACAACTTTCACCAGCCTTAGTGGCACTTACTATTACAAAGTGATGCTCTTCAGCTTGAAGAACGCTGGTGCAATCTACTAGCGAATGGTCACCAAAATGTTCAAGGACCAGCTCGGTAAAACCATGGAAGCATATATTGATGACATGGTCGTCCAAAATAAGTTGGCCGAGCACCATCTAAGGGACCTTGAGCAAGTGTTCGAAATTCTGAAGACTCACAAGCTTTGACTGAACGCCTTAAAATATGCCTTTGGAGTAGGATCAATGAAATTCTTAGGGTACATGGTGACTAGGCAAGGCATTGAAGCCAACCCTGACCAAATCAAAGCTCTCAAAGACCTCGAAGTGCCTACAAAGGCTAAGGAACTCCAGAAACTTGCTGGCATGGCTGCAACACTTAACCGTTTCATCAGTCGATTCTCTGATCGGATGAAGCCATTCTTTCAACTTCTAAGGAAAAAAACCAGCTTTGAATGGGGGAGCCAGTGCTCCGAAGCACTAAAAGATTTGAAGAAGTATTTTTCCTCTCCTCCCCTTCTATTTACCTCTGTCGTCAATGAAGAGCTTTTCCTTTACTTGGTTGTTTCTAATCATGCTGTTAGTGCAATGCTGGTCAGAGAAGAAGGAAAGGAGCAAAAACCAGTGTATTATGTTAGCAAGACTCTCTTAGATGCCGAAACTAGATACTTACCATTGGAGTAATTGACATATGCTCTATTAATTGCCTCTAGGAAGCTTGTTCACTACTTACAAGAACATACCATCAACGTCCTCACTGAATTCCCCCTTAAGTCAGTGTTCAGTCGAGCAGATTTCTTAGGCTGAACAGCGAAGTGGGCGTTGGAGCTTGGAGAGTTTGACATCAAGTTCCAACCTCGAACTGCCATCAAAGCTCAAGTCCTGGCAGACTTTGTTGCAGAATTCACTCTGGAACCAACTGTTCCTTCTGAAGGGAGCTCAGCTTTGGTCACTATGACTGCTCAGCACAAAGGGCAATCCACAGCCCAAGCATGGAAGCTTTTTATTGGAGATGTATGGAAGCTGTTTGTGGATGGTTCTTCTAACCAAAAAGGCTTAGGGGCAGGAATTGTCCTTATTTCTCCTGAAAGATTCATTTGGGAACAAGCCATCTGATTGGGCTGGAAAGTTTCTAATAATGAAGTAGAGTATGAAGCTCTACTAGCCGGCCTGCAAAGTGCCACACTTCAACGCGAATAAGCTACTCATCTTTGATGATTCCCAATTAGTGGTCAACCAACTCTCTGGAGTTTACGAGGCTCGCGATGAGCGGATGGCCACTTATGCAGAACAAGCCAAAAATTTGATCAGAAAGTTCCAAGCCATCAGAGTTGAGAAGATCGGCCGAGAGAAATGGTCACGCAGATGCCTTAGCTTGCCTGGGTTCCTCAGTCGACTCCAGAGACGGTGCAAAATATGGGTGGAATATGTACCCCAACCAAGTATTCAACTAGTCAAAATGGTCCTCTACATTGACTTGGGCCCAAGTTGGATGGACCCACTCTTGGCCTTCTTGAGGAATGGCACCCTTCCTGAAGACAAAAAAAAAAAAAAAAAAAATGCACAAGATAAGGCACAGAGCTGCTCGGTTTTGGGTCTTCCCATCTAGAAAGCTTTACAAGAAGTCCTATATAGGCCCTTATCTACTCTGTGTTCATCCAAGTCTGGTGGAGAATATGTTTTACGAGATCCATGATGGAATCTGTGGAAGCCACACTGGTGGTCGGTTCTTGGAGCACCGGGCCCTAACACATGGGTATTGGTGGCCACGTATGCAAAAATAGGCTTAGCAGTATGTTCGCAAGTGCGACGAGTGCCAAAAGTTTGCTTATCTCATTCACCAGCCAGCTAAAGCTCTGACCTCCCTCACCAGTCCTTGGCTATTTGCTTAGTGGGGCTCAAACATTGTTGGACCATTAGCCAGGGGAACTGGGAATAAAAGGTTCTTTATCGCTGCAATTGATTACTTCTCCAAGTGGATGGAGGTGAAGGCCCTGTGCAAGATCAAAAAAGCAGACACTAAGAGGTTTGTTTGGCGCAATGTTGTGTCTCGATTTGGCATTCCTAGAGTCCTTCTCTCTGACAATGGCACACAATTTGATGGCAAGATCTTCAGGAGATTTTGCACTGACTTGAAGATAGAGTTCCAAAACTCCACTCCGACCTACTCACAAGGCAATGGCCAAGCTGAGGCATCCAACAAGACGATCATCGATGGGATAAAAAAGCATCTTGAAAAAGCCAAGGGCAAATGGATGGAAGAGATACCGAGTGTCCTCTGGGCCTACCGAATTACTTCCCGCTGGTCGACCAGCGAGACACCTTACTCTCTTACCTATGGGATGGAAGCAGTCATCCCTTTGGAGGTTGGCCTTCCTACCATCCGTTCTGAGATCTTTGAGCCAGTAGACAACGATGAAGCCATTGCCCAAGCTCTGGACATGGCCGAAGAGTGTAGGGAAGCTGCCCTCGTTCGATTGGCGGCTTACTAGCAGCAGCTCACTAAGAGCTTCAACAAGAATGTGCGTTTGAGGCAATTCTTACCAGGTGACTTGGTACTCAGGAAGGTGATGGATCACAAGAAAGTTCCTGGAAAAGGAAAACTCGGTGCTAACTGGGAAGGGCCCTACAAGGTTACTTTAGCACTTGGCAATGGCGCATACTATTTGGCCGACTTAGCAGGGAAGGCAATCCCTAGACCATGGAACATTGCCAACCTAAAGAAATGCTTCCAGTGATGTAATTCTCAGAATGAAGTACTTTCAATAATGTATTTCTCAAAACATGCCCTGGTGTAATCAAAAGTTCTAAGTATCAATGAATGGAATTTTTTTTTACAATTTGTCTTTATTTATTTGTGTTGTACATTTGTGCTCGGTGAAGCAAATTGGCCACGGGTCTTAACTCAAGCTAAGCCCGGATGCTCAACCCTTTGGTTGGAGCAGGGTGCCAAGTGGTATAACTTGGTGGAATTTGTGCAAAGTATCGTTACTTGGAGCACGGTCCATATTCACAATTCGTGCTCAAAGAGGGGACGAATTACACTCTGCGATGGGTTAAATCACGCCAAAACTTAACCAAGTTAGGTGGCGGCTGAACAACATGATAGAAAACTTTCACATTTTTTTTTCCTAAGGCATGAAGCATGGTCTGACCGAACAGACAGCCTTCTGAGCCACAGAGCTCATGCTCAGCTGGGGGCATCAAAAACTCAATTTTTTCCAAGGCATGAAGCCTGGTCAGACCGCATACAAGCAAAAATTGAAGATAAGCAGTGCAACACTTGCGAAAATATAAGAACTAGTGCATTGATATGAAACTTCAATTACAAAAAAGAGTTCAGCCTTACAAAAGAAGAGGTCCAGCCGACTGAACTCCAAAATTAAAAAAAAAGGTGCAAATTTGCAAATTCAGCACTTGGCAAATTTAGAAGGTGTTTCATTACAAAAGGGAGCTCGGTTTGTATCATAGCCTACCCGACCAAGCACTGAAGCAAAAGTTGAAGATACTTCATTAACTTCCAAGGTTCATTACAAAAAGAACTAAAGCAGGAGTAAAAGCAAAAACTCAAAGCAACCTAGCAACTTACTCCTCGTGTTGCTCCTCCTCGCAATGTCCCTCCTTGCGGTGCTTCTCCTCTATAGGATCGACAGTTTGCCTAACTAAGGAAGAGCTCGACGGAAGAGGAGAAAGGTCAGAAGGATCAACATCTGTAGCTCCATTCCCCCGAGGCCTTCTCCTCCTGACTTTTGTAGCAGCCTTCAAAGGGACTGGGACATCGTCAATATCATAAAGAGGAGAAGCCTCCTTCACCTTAGCAGCGCGCAGAGCCCCAGTCTAACCTTTAGTAAAGATCTTGTCCCTCAACTTCAAGGTCTCCTACAAGTAGGTCTTTTCGGCCTCGTCATTCATAGCCCCTTTATTCGGCCTCGTCCACCATCCCTTGATAATTAGCCTTCAAAGACTTCAAAGAAGCATCGGCATCTACAGCCCTCCGTTCGGCCATGAACATCAATGCTTTGGCCTTCTTCTTTGCATCTTCCATCTTTTTTAGATCCTCTCCAGCCACCTTCAAAGACATATCAGCATTAACCAACATGTTGATCGTCTTGACCCTCTCTTGTTCCTCACGATGTCGCATTTCATCCATGATGTACATCCTCTGAATACACTGCACCAAACAAAGGTGTCATATTCTCAACAACCAAATTTAAGGAAATGACAAGGACATAAAAAAAGACTTACTGTAGTAAGCATTTACATCGAACCCTTGATCACGTCGCTTGAAATGTTTTGCTCTGCCATGTCCGAAGGTAGCAGTAATGCCTTTGATAAGTCAAAGGCCAAGTCACTTGAGTAAATTGTGTTGTCCAATGTAGTGATTGCTCAGCCGTTATGCTCTAAGGGAGGCACTCATTCTTCGACTGAGCCCTGCTCACTAGAACCCCCAGTAACTTCTTTACCTTTGGACCTCTTCCTCTTTGAGGCCTTATCAGCAGGAAGAGTAAGAGTAGCGATGGGAGGAGGAAGAGCAACATGTTTTTTTCCATCCTTAGACCTCTCAATCGGTGGAGAAGGAAATCGTGTGTCGACTATGGAGATAAGGCATCAAGATTGAGCTTTTGGCGGCAAGCCATTTCGTTTACTAAGTCTGGCGACGGAGAGTAGCCTTTACTTAGTGATCCGCTTGATGAACAAACAACAGCAGAAAAGGAAGCTCTGGTGGTCTGGCCAGCTTGCTCTTCGGTTTCTATTTCAGATGAATCCCTCGATAACTTGTTTATGTTGGGCTTCCGTTGGATGAGATATTTGTAAGTTCGCACCTAATTAAGCAAATGAGGGGCTGATCGATCTTCGTACCTTAGTGCAACTTTGATGTCCCTCGGATGCTCTTTCTTTGGCCTCTTTTTTAGTTTCTTTGAATCTGCAAGTAAGAACAACAACACTTAAAAAAACAAAACAAAACAAAAACCACAGGCAATAAGTGAATGGACAAAAGGAAACTAAAACGAAGAATGACTTGGGTGGTCGTTCTCTCGTGGAACCCGCTTTGATCGGACCACCTCCTCAGCCGTAAACTCCTAATTTCCTCCGACTTGAAGGAAATTAGAGCCATGTTTGTCATTATCAAGAAGTTCAATGACGAGTTGGAGGTCCAACGACCGAACTTTGACATAATAGGTTTTGCTCTTTGTTATGAGACAAGGAATAGCAATGAAGGATATCCCAAATACCCAAGTCCAAGTCTAAGAGGTCGTTCAAGATCGAGACGCGGTTTACCACTCGAAATGTGTTCATTGATATTTGCATTAGTGTAAGTTCAAAATAAGAAAAGAATCGACGCAACAAGGGGTTCAATGGAAACCTAACACCCCCCTCTATGATGGAGGCAATTAAGAAGGGCATTGTGGTGCTCGTATACGACCGATCTACGTCCACCGCCGCTAATGTCAACGTGATATCATTGGGGATGTGATATCTTCGGCGGAACTCGTCCATTCCCGCCAGAGTGTCCACTAAGTTCCAAAACTTACCCATGGGAGGTGCAATGTTCCACTAAACAACTACACTAGGAATGACTTGCAAGGTTGGAGATACAATGGCCGACTAAGCAACCGTGTGCTAGACTACTCTCAATGTTACACTTAACCAAAACGGTAATGGTGAAAGTAGAAAGAAAATACATGGGTTCAATAACCTACGGTGTTGAAACCTAGTGGAACTCGATGGCGAGCGTCTCCGACGAAGCAATCCCACTATGGCAACTAATAGATAAAAATCGCGAGTTCATCGAAAAAATTAAGAAACCACCGGAAACAATGGTAAGTGAACAACTGTAGTTAAAGAGCAAAAAAGAAAAAGAAAAAGGGTAATAGTGGCCTGAAGACTTACAAAACCAATGTTAGCAAGGCGAATCAACAAGTGACGACGGCGAACACTGCGAGAGAAGGAACACTGGCACAAGAAATGGCGCTGAAAGGCCGTCAATACCGTCGGGAAAATAAGAAATCCAGAGCTTACGACGATAAAAATGGCAAAACAAGATAACGAGGGCAAAATGGACAGGCCATAGATGATGAGACGGCGGTAGGATCACTCATTCACTATCAAAAAAGTGTTGTTCGAGGTTTCTGCAAAGCCTAAACCAACATGAAATAAAGAGGGGATTGGTCTCTTTAACGTTGAATTTCTAGAGAGAGAACTAGAGGACAAGCTCCCAAATTTCGAAATAACAATTAATTTCAAGAGAGGAAACGTAAGGATAAAACCAATGTCAGAGATTCTATTCAAAAAATGGGTCTTAGTGTTTCTAAAGTCAAAAAGTAAAGAAGTGAAGACATGGAAAAGTGGGTTTGGAAATTCAAATGTTTAGAGTGAGAAAGTGATGGGTAAGATGGGCTTGCTTATTTTCAAAAAACTCTGAGATGGTTTGCTTTAACGTCACATTAGCAGCCCTAAACTAATCAGATATGGACGCGTGGCAGCTCGACAGTCAAGTATATACGTCCGTCAGTGCTGAGCTTGAAGTCCAATGGCAAGACAAAGATGGTGGCCAGCCGAGCACGACGCTGAAAAGATGAAACCAAGCACAAACTAGTGATCACCGAGCAGCGTGAAAGAGCTGGTGCGAACTAAGCTACGAAATAACGGCAATCGACTAAACTCATTCATCGACGACGACGAATCAAGCTAGTGACCGAGCTGCAAATTTGATGGGTTGCTCCTCTAAGGTCGAGCAACGACAAACCCATGGCAGAGCAACAGTCCAACCGAACAACAAAGACGATCGAACAAGATTGAACCGAGCAAAATGGAAGACAGCCGTGCAACACAGAACACGAATTTGAAGACCAAAGTAATGATTGAGCTGAGTAGATGTCGTGTGTAAATTAAGCAGAGTTGCTCGGCCTTTCAAGTGTTAGAAAAGGCTTGATCGAGCAATAATGTCAAAACCAAACAAGCATGACCGACCAATGCATGAAGAAGTGAGCTGAAAAAATTGATTTGCTAATCATGTCCGAACCAGAGTGCATGAGTAAGGCTTGGCCGACCAAGCATTGAACACCACCTTTTGATTTTTTAAATAGGACCGAGCAGACACAATTTACCATTGTCTATCCTGGTTGGAAAACGTATTAGCTTAGAGCATATTAGACAAATTGTGCAAAGGAGTGTTCGTCCTCATGGCCCACCAAACACTTCCATAGCAAATTTACAAAATTTGATCTGGAGTACCAAGTTTGTAGGCCCCACATTTATTTCACCAAGTGCAAAACAACGCCAAGCACCCAACAAGTAATATTTGAATGATATAACCATGCGTGGCACTCAAGGTATGGCCCACAAAGCATTACCCATCAACATTATCAAAACATGTTAAAAATTGGCTATGATACGGCAAGCTTGGACTGTTTTGAAGCACCGTTGTGTTGCTCGGCCTAATTGATGAACTTTAAAAAATATATATACATAAAAAATAAAAAAATAAAAATAAAAATAAGAATAAAAATTAATTAAAAAAAATTTGTGTACATATTTTCAAGTCAAGCAGCCACGCTCGGCTTACTGAGAGAGCACCGAGCTAGACAATTACGAGGCTAGTGAAGATACACATGTTCAGTTTGGGGGCACAACCGAGCTACGAAATACTGGGCAAACACAAACATTGGGCCAAACAATAATTTTGAATCCAACTCATGAAGCTCAAGTTAAGTTGTGATCGACCGAACTTTGAAGTTTGTGACAAATTTGGTTTTCGCTCTACTAAACGTAAACGCAAGTCAGGGGACAAATGAAGTGGGATAAATTTAACTGAGTCTTGGAGTTTGGCCCAAAGCTGGACCGGCACCAATAGGGGAGTTAGGGGCTTGGCCCAATGACCAAACACTTGCTTCTGGTCAAGGCAATCAAGGTAACTCGGCCCAATCCGAAACGGACCGAGCAACATGGTGGACCTCTTGGTTGGGCAGGCAACCAGCCTGAAGTGGGCCAAGCAATATGGTGGACCTCCTGGTTGGGCAATCAACCAATCCGAAACGAACCAAGCAACATGTTGGACCTCCTGGTTGGACAACCACTCTGGAGTAGACTAACTTATAGAAGGCCAATTCACTAAAGATCTTTCTTGGGCTCATAAGAGACAAACAACTCTGCTCCACTCCCTCTGTCTAAACAGAATGTGGTGACACGGAGGTGCAGAGGGACAAGGTGCACACATGACAGACCTGCATCTGAGTATCAGGCGGAGTAGTCTTCCTTCTCCAATGAGAGACGACCACTAATGAGACAAACAACACAGACCTGTACCCAAGTGTCAGACAGAGTAGCCGTCCTCCTCCAATGAGAGACGACCACGAATAAGACACATTGGACAAATGGCGAAGAGAGAAGGTCTTGGAGGACAAGCAACTTTCTTCTATAAAAAGTGAGCACTATTCACTCTCAAGGGATCTGAAATCCACACACTCAACATATACACACTCTTTGTATTCTCTCTTCTTCCTTTCCTTTAGTCCCTGACTTTACCATCGGAGGTGTTTCTGACCAAACCTCGATCGGGCAGCCTCACCGTTTCTTATTTTGTGCATATCTTTGATTCCCAAAGCACGTTATTCATCCACGAAGTTCAACCCTTTTTTATAGTGCAGAAATCACCCCCACACTCTAATCATCCTTTATCTGCTTCTTAGTACTCCAGGCCTAAGCTACATGGATCTAAAATGGATTTTACTATTTTATTAATAAATCATTAAATTAATTAACAAATTTTAATAATATTATAAATATATTTTAATTAATAATTTAAGTAATTAATTTTATTATTATATAAAAGAACAGTTACGTCTTTCATTTTTTTAATTAATTCTATTAAATAAAAAATATTGACAAATGAATATTTATAATTTTTTAAATTATAAGGAACAATATGTATTTTAAATAAAGTCAAAAGACATATTTAGGATTTGCCCATTTAATTTTTTTAATACAGATGCACGTTATATCCAAAACGTAAATATGTTTGATTGTCAAATTAGGTACAGTGAAATTGAAGGATGAGATTTATTAGAGTTGAAGGATGAGATTTATTAGAGTGATGGTATTAAGGCCTCGTTTGGGAACAGGCTAATTTAGTAATTTTTTGGCTATTTAGTTAAAAAGGTAGGTAAAAAAAATTTGTATGTTTGGGATGACTTTTTGACTAATTACGAAAAGATGTGCAAAAAGTAGAGAGAAAAGAGAATCTTTGACTTTTTGGTATGAATGGTTGGCTTTTTGACTAATTTAATAACTTTTTAGCTAATTAGCTAAAAAGGTAAGTCCCCAAACGGGGCCTAAGTTTAACGTAAATTGCGTTTGTTGTGCACAATGTGCTGATATTATTTAAAATTAAATATATAAAATTACATAAAATTCTTATTTAAAATTAAATAAAATTCTTATTATATAAAAATGTCTCAGTTAGATCATGGACTCTAGGTCGCATACCTTTTTTGTTTTTTTAAACCAGATTTATGTTGGACTCTTGTGATTGCTAAGGTTAAATAAACATGGCTTACATCTGATTCAAGACATCATTCAGACCATGCCTATGTTTGGGAAGTCGGTTTTGGGGTTTTTTCAGTTAAAATCGTCACAAAAAAATAAAATAAATTTTTTAGTTTAATAAGATAAAATATTATATCAAACCAATAATCATTACATTTTTTTTCTTACAAAAAAATCAAAAAAGTCAAAAGTTCTTCACAAACAAAGTTTTTTAGTCCCAGACTAAAATAGCCAAAAAAAATTTAAAATGCCAAAAAGCCAACCCACTTCCCAAACGAAGCCTATGTTAATCTAGTGGGTCCAAATTTTTATATTTAATAAAAAAATTAATAATAATATTAATTTAAAAAAATGTTTAAGTACACTAACAATAGAATTCTAATGAGAGCTCTACTTGTATAGTAGTGGACCTCACTTATGAATAATTTGATGTATATATATTTTTTTGCTCCATACTACATTATTAATATCATTATTATAACTCTAAATTTAATACTATAAATCATTGCTCATTAACTTAACTTATCCATATCTATTTAATGATGCTAACCAAACAAAAAAACCCTTTACAAGACACATGATATCATTACATTCGTTTTTTCGATGGACTTTTCTTAAGTGTGCAATTGCACACTATGTGTCACTTACACAAAAAGTGTAAGTGTAAGGTGTAAGTATAAGTATAAGGTGTAAGGTGTAAGTGGGTTGCATATGGTGTGCAACCTCAAAAAATGTGTAAGTGTAAGGGTTAATTTTTCACAAAAGGTATAAGTGTAAGGTGTAAGGTGTAAGGTGTAAATTGCACACTATAACCAAACCCTTTTTCGATTATCAATTCTGATTTCACTTTAACCGCATCAAATTACCACCAACTATCCTAGCTACTCACCTCAATCATATCATTGAGCCTTCCTTTGCCATAAGTTTAATTTTTTGACTAAAATAATTTAAAAAATACAAAATATACTTTTTAATAAAATAAAATAAAATGTTACATGTAAATCATAATCATTTCATTTTTTTCTTCATAAAAATTAAAAAAATCAAAAAATCTATTTCAAACGAGACTTTTTAACTTCAAACTAAATTATCAAAAAATCAACTCACATCCCAAACCAATCCATATATGAATATGCTAGATTAGTCCCTCCATCTCCTTCCTTTACCGCTACGGTCTTTTTCTTTTTGCTTCCTAACCATCTGCCACTACCATCGCCACTATCTACCTTCATTTTTTCTAAATCACTACTCATCTTGCACCCTCCATACAGTCGCCTCTACTAGTGGTTTGCACACCACTCGGTCCACGGCTTCTTTGTAGAATATTTTTTCTTCATTTTTCAAGTCAATAAAAGTTAGGGTTAGGAACTTCATTCTCGTTTCATTAATAATTTATTTTATATAAATAAAAAAAATAATATTGTCATTTTTTTACACCAATATATATATTTTTTCTTTGTTGATTCTTATATTTTCACACTATTTTCTAGTTCTTTTAACCTTTAAAAAGAGATATCAATGTAATTATATTAAAATTTTGAGGATAATGTATTTTCTTTTTCAAACTTGAGAAAAGTTAATGTAATTGATAAATTATATTAATAGTCCTTATATTTTGCCATTTGTATAATTTTGGTCACTATACTTTCAATTGACTCATTTTGACTTTTTGGCCTCGTTTGGGAATAAACTATTTTAATAACTTTTTGACTAAAATATGAGGTTAAAAAAACTAGCATGTTTAGGATGACTTTTTGATTTTTTACGAAAAGATGTGTAAAAAGTAGAGAGAAAATGAAATCTTTGACTTTTTGGTATAGGTTATAAGCTTTTTGATTATTTAGTAATTTTTTTACTTTTAAACTAAAACAGCTACTTGTCAAATGAGGCCTTAATTTCAAATTTTGTATCAATTAATCTAATTGATATAATCATTAGGTTTTTTGATAGAAATAATCACTGAATTATTTGAGGCTAAACTATTGAATTGATTAAGTTTATAATTTTATCCTTAAAAACATAACGTATATCGCTTATGTGTGTATTCGTCATAAAAATGCTACTAACAGAAATCAATTGAACCAATTTCAAAGTTAAAAATTCAAGATTAAAATCAAACTAATTAAAATTGAGGACACCAAAATTCCCCAAAATATTGATATAAGGGTAAGTATAAGCACAAGTAGTGTAATTGGCCCTAATGTAATTTAGCCTTCGTTTAGGAAGTGTGTTGGCTTTTTGGCTTTTTTGACTATTTTAGCCTGAGCTAAAAAACTTGGTTGGGAAGGGCTTTTTGACTTTTTTGACTTTTTGACTTTTTGATGATGTGTCTTACTATTCAATTACCAAACTGCCCCTTATATTCAACTTGTACCTGTGGCAATGAAAGTGGTCCTTCACGTCAGCCTCCGTGGAGGACCGAATTTGGATAAATTTTTTTTTTTAATTTTAAATAATTTAAATAATGTTAATATTAAATAATGTTAATATTGGATAATTTAAATAATTTAAAATATTAATATTTTCAATTTGAAAACAACTCTACACTCAAATCGTAACCAAACACATAAAATATTTATTATATTGTCCTGCGTATTTTATTTTTATTTAATTTTAATTTATTTTTAAATATTTAATATAATTTTTATTTTTATTCAAATTTTTATTTTTATTTTTATTTTAATTTTAATTTTAATTTTAAATATTTAAATAATGTAAATAATCTAAAAAATTGAATAAGTAAAAAATTTAAAATAAATATTCAAAAAATTATTTTAACAAAAAAATTAAAAAATTTTAAATATTTTGTTTTAAATTTAAATAATTTAAAATGTTAATATTTTAAATTTAAAAACAACTCTACACTCAAATCGTAACTACACAAGTAAAACAAAACTTAATTAAGAAATTATTTTGAAAACTCATAACCAAACACATAATTCGAAACTCCATACTACTTTCATAATTCTACACTCAAATCATAACCAAATACATAACAAAAAAATTAAAATATTTAAAAATATTTTTATAAAATTGAGTTTGAATTTTTTTATAAATTTAATTTTAATTTTATTTTAATTTTTAATATTTAAATAGTGTAAATAATCAAAAAAAATTAATGAGCAAAAATTTAAATTAAATATTCAAAAAATATGTAAATCGTAAAAATTTAATCAATTTAAATAATAGCAAAATTTAAATAAATTAAATATTCAAAAAATTTAAATAATTTTTTTTTTTTTATACTTTCTGTGGGCTGACGCCGCCCCTCTTTCATGTGGAGTAGTATGGTAAATTAACTTGTCAAATTGTTGCAGCCATGCTCCCAACTTTCTTTTGTCTGTTTGTGGCTAAATTAGCCACTTTTGTCATTTAGTGGCTAATTTAGTCCAACAAACAATGATAGAGACCACTAATTTTGGAGCTCTAAAAAGACCACTAATGACATGACACTCAATAAAAAAAGAAAAAAAATACAACACCAAGATCAAAATATCAAATCATTCATGGTGGGGCCTACTGCCACATCATTAGTGGGAGCACTAATTAGTGCTCCCACTCATTTTCCTTTAGCCCAAACCCAACTTCCCAAACGCAGCCTTACTCAATAGAAGAAGATAGGATACATAAAACGACGTCGTTAGAAATGAAATCAGAAGGAGCGGATGAAAAGCTCACAACAAAACCAACCAACCAACCAACCAGCAGTGGCACTGCTCTCTCTCTCTCTCTCTAACATGGCCGCCATGTTAGAGCCACCGTTTTCAAACCCTCTCTTCTCTTCCAACAAGTCTCACAATCTCAAATTACTTCAAAAATTCCCTCAAAACCCTAATTTCCTCCCCCTTCTTTGCTCTCTCACCACCACCACAACCACCGCCGCCGCCGCCGCCTCCGCCGCCGCCGCCGCCGCCTGTTCCTGTTCTGCTAGAAATGTCGACTCACCGGACCCTGACCTCAGTCTAGTCATTGCACGGGACCGAACCACCAAAGACCGCCGCAAAGTGGTCCGACTAGCCTGGGAGAAGCTGGTCCGGTGGTCTCGTTCTTGGAGGTCCAAGGCCAAGACCGACGTCCTTGAACGTACTAACAAGGTTGCCCTACTTTTCTCATTCATATATAGATATATATATACTCACATGCATGTATATGTATATGTATGTTCTTGATTTTAGTATCGGGTTCTGTATCAATTGTTTGGTTTTAGTTCTTTATGAAATTCTGTTTGCTTATTTGGGGAATTTGAGTTTTCGAGGACTTGCTTGGGTTGGTGCACTTTTGATTCTGAGAATTTAGACCTATAATTGGGGGAAAAAACTCTCTGGAAAGGAACAGCAATGGCTCTTTTAATATGTGACATTATTCGATTTCCAATTTCAGCATTTGTTAATTGTTTCTTGCTTTTTTGGTATGATAATATGACAAACAAGATACTGTTCAATTTAATTCATCAGTGGCGTAGTTAGGAATTTCAATCAGTGGTGTCATTTAACAAGTCATCATTAATGTTATTATTTTGTATTTTTAGTTCTACAAAACCTATTAATAATATTAGCATTCACATGATACTTGTAAATCACATATATATTTTCTATTACATTGAAAAAAATAATTAAAATTACTAAATTAAAAAAATCTTAATATTTCGAAAAAAAAAGAAAAAAAAAACATTTTATAAGAATAAACACTACAATGGTCGTTAGAGAACTATATCGTCAAGCCTCGAGGGAGAACAAATTGTTAGAATTATTCGAGGATAAACGCAACATAACTAACTGTTAGAGTTATTTGAGACATCCAACATAAAATCAATTGGTTATGTGTAGAGTAGCCTTTAAATTATATAATTCGAACTTGGGTAATTTAGAGAAGATGTAGATGAATCAAACTTGGGTAGTTTAGAGAAGTGATGTGGGACAAATCTCAAATAAATAGGCAAACAAATCAACAAATAAAGGGTACAAAGACAAAAAAAAAAAAAAAAATAGATTGCATTATGACACTAATTGGCCTTAAATGGAGTAGTTGCTAGATTATATGAACTCAACTTGAGTGGTTTAAAAAAAAATGCTATGGAATAAGTTTCTAACATGAACAATGCAGCATAAGTTTCTAATTGGCTTGAATTTATTTATAGAAGATTAAAAATGCAGCATAAGGTTTGATTTTTGTTTTTAACTCCACTGGGGTCAATTTGTAAACTTTCAAAACTTAGTATTTTATTTCTAGATCTATTGGGTTCAATTTGTTAATACTCAAAACTTTTATATGGAATTTACATATACTCTTTAACAAAATTTTGAAGTTCAGTGGTGTCAATTGACACCACTGCCATCAAGATAGCTACGCCCCTGTAATTCATGGTTAACCAAAAGAAAACTATGTAGTTGAGCAGTTTTCAAGGATGCAGATGGAGTTCCCTTAACCATGTGCCGTGCTCCCGACACATGGACACTCATGTCTGCGGCCTGTCGGTATCTGACACGTGTTGGACATGAACACAACACCCATTTGGAGTGTCCATGCTTCTTAGATTGTAAGATCTTGTAATTTATTAGACTCATTTTGGATTATATAGGGCATTTTTGCCTTTATTGAAAAGTTTCCCCGAAGAAGCTTCATAAGAACTAAGGAACTGACTGCATTTGGATGTATGAATTTCAAATGAAGGGAATTGAAGTTGAATCTTATAAAATTATAAGAAGATTAGTTATTGAAGGTAGATGATAACTCTAAAGTAGAGGATATAGGAATGTCTCTTGTATTTTGTTGAGATCCTTGTACAAGTGGAATCTTTTATGGAAAGATTTCAAATAACTTTATAAAACTCGCAAATACATTCTTAATATCTAAATCTAAAATATTACATTAACTTAAGGACTATACTTCTCAAATTATTGATGTCAAATACATTCATTTCAAATCCATAAATCCAAAGGGAGCCTAAAAGAATAATGTAATGCAATTCTGTTTCATATTCTGTCATAGCCTAATCCACTTCGTAAATTTTTGGTCAAGTCAGTTTTATTCTTATGTTTATAGCAAAAGTTTCAGTTATCAAGTAAAGTTGGACATTTTAAGTTGGTTTACCTATTTGTTTATTTTGGTTATCCTGTAAAATAAAGAAACCATGAAATTAAATCATCATTTCCATAAATAATATGCCATTGCAGTTATGCTGTAATATACGTTTTTCTACTTTTGGTTGTCAGGTGGTGGTTCTTGGGGGTGGGTCTTTTGGAACAGCAATGGCTGCCCATGTTGCAGACAGAAAGGCTCAACTGGAAGTTAACATGCTTGTACGTGATCCACAAATATGTCAATCTATTAACGAGAGGCACTGCAATTTGTGAGTTTCATCTCAACTGCATTGCTTGTTTTGACAGTACAATTTTTTGGATCAATGTGAAATTAAACATCATAATTTTTAATTTGTCCCATGCCATTAACAATCAATCTATCTTGGGGAAAATCCTATACCAATCTTTTTCAAATTTATTTATTTCCTTTTTCGCTTTATGTTTCATTGTGACTTTTCCCTTTTCCTTCTGTTTTTTTCAATAATTGCATTCCATTATAATTGAATAATGCTTTATTCTCAGTAAGTATTTCCCAGGACACGAGCTACCGGAAAATTTCATTGCAACAACTGATGCCAAAGTTGCTTTGCTCAATGCGGACTTTTGCCTCCATGCTGTACCTGTGCAGGTCTCTTAATTAGCACTTGGGTTACCTATAGTTTCAGTAGAAGTGTTAATTTTGCAAATCGGTTTTGAACTGGGCATGGAATGATCTCAAACCTTATGCTTTTTTATTACATTATAGCATATGATATGGTTCCTATTATGGGAAATGTAACCTGTATCCCTATTATAACATTAATAATGAAACAGGGGCAACTGCCTGATGCAATCTATCTTATTGCAGTTCAGCTCATCTTTTCTGGAGGGAATTGCAGATTATGTTGATCCAACCTTGCCATTCATCTCCCTCAGTAAGGGGTTAGAGCTTAATACTTTGAGGACGATGTCTCAAATAATCCCTCAATCACTGAAGAATCCTCGCCAGCCATATATTGTACTATCAGGGCCGTCATTTGCATTGGAATTGATGAACAAATTGCCAACAGGTACCTGTGTTGAAAGTATATTTGTTTTTGTTCATGGTTGAAGTGACTTTAAATTACAATTATTTTGCTTGTTTTGTGTTTTATAGCAATGGTGGTGGCATCGAAAGACAAAAAACTGGCAAATGCAGCCCAGCAGCTTCTAGCTTCTAGAAATCTTAGAATCAACACATCAAGGTATAAGATTTCCTCAAAATCCTCTAAATCAATTTGACGGTAACATTGAACGTACATGATCTTCTTTCCTGTCCCCTCCTTCCCACCCTTTGTGTATGTTTTCAGCAGGAAATGTCATAAAGAGATGAAATCAGCATTTATATTTTGAGATGCTTAACTTGTAACGTTTGATACTACAGGGATGTCACAGGGGTTGAAATTGCAGGTGCACTAAAGAATGTACTTGCAATAGCGGCTGGGATTGTGGATGGGATGAGTCTTGGTAATAATTCTATGGCAGCTCTTGTTGCCCAAGGATGTTCTGAGATACGGTGGTTAGCGACAAAGGTATCTTACCCTTGAACATGATTTTTAGTGGAAAAGTATGATTAATTTGGACATTCAACCAGATTTTTTATTTGACATTCTTTAGTTGGCATACCTTTTACCTTTTGGAAATATTGGAACTATTGGATTTACTTTCTGAATTAGTAGGTGTGGAAGATATGTCTACGGCCACGCAGTTTTCCTTACTACATTATCTGGGAGAAGTTAAAAAGACTTTATTTTTAGGTACCAATGATATGATATGATATGATATGAATGGCATAACAGCTTATTCTTTCTTGCTACTGTTCGGCGTGGTTTATGCTTAAAAAGTTTTCATTTTATTACCTATCTTGAACAGCTAATTCTGGATGCTGGCATTATTTTCTTTGTAGGGACCAAAATTGGTTTGTCAATCTGATTTAGTTATTTTGGCTTAGTAGTTTTTCATCTTGTTGTCCTTGATACCATCATGCTTTGCTTTTCTCTTTTCAATGAAGATGGGTGGGAAGTCAGCAACAATAACTGGTTTATCAGGAACTGGAGACATTATGCTTACCTGCTTTGTGAATCTTTCAAGAAACCGAAAGGTTGGAGTTCGTCTTGGATCAGGGGAAAGCCTCGATGATATACTAAGTTCCATGAATCAGGTCCTTGACAAAATTGTCTTTACTCACTAGTTAAATCCCTTCCAATTTTTGTATTCACTAAATGGCTACATTATGTAGGTGGCTGAAGGTGTATCGACGGCTGGAGCTGTGATTGCTTTGGCACAAAAATATAATGTCAAAATGCCAGTTTTAACGGCAGTTGCTCGGATCATTGATGAAGAATTGACCCCAAAGAAAGCTGTTCTTGAATTGATGAGCCTTCCTCAGGTTATAATAATATTCTGTGAAGTCCATTTGTGTACTAATCACCAAACTCGTTACAAACATCAAATTTACCCCCCAAAGTTTTCAGTTAGAGGGTTACAACCCCTGAACTCAAATGGAACCTGAAGTTATAATAACATTTAGGTTACAAAGTAGGATCGCAAATGAACCGAACTGCTTGTGAGCTCAACTCGATAAGGGCTTAACTCGGCTCGGTTTGTTACGTTCGAGATTTTTAGGCTCGTTTAATAAACGAGGCAAGCACAAGCTAAAATAAGCTCGTCTTGTAAAGCTCGGCTCGATTATTATTTATTTAAATAATAGGATAAATATATTATTTGTATATTAAATGATATATGATGTGTTATAAATTCATATTGTAATATAGAATAATATTTTAACGAGCCAACTGAGCTTGATTATCAAGGTGAACTTTTTCCTTATTACCAAGTTTTGAGCCAAGCTTGAGTATGATTAATGAGCTGGATTAATTTTTAAGCCGTGGTTGAGCTTGATTTCTGAGCTCGATAAACAAGCGAGCCATGCTCAAGCACTGCAAAGCTCAGCTAGTGCCTGAGTTCGGCTTGACTCATTTTGCAGCCCTAGCTGTAAGACCAATGGTGGAACTCATAAATGCTCAATCAAGGGGCGAAATATATTCTCATTTGGTCTATTATGCATGCTATTTTGATTTAAAGACTCTAGATGGGCATTGAAGCCTTTAGCTTCGTGAAAGATTTCTCTTTCAATCAAAATTTAACTGGGCTAACAAACAGCAATGCTACATGCAAAGAAATCCTCATTTGAGAGCTTATGTGCATTTTGTGTAAATAGTATTTCTCGGCTGACAAATAGTGTTTTGTTAATTTCTAGGTTGAAGAAGTGTGAAAATCAGTGGTTCTATCAAGAATACAATTACCTCATCAGGGTGAAATGATGTAAGCAGATGTAGAGGTGGCATCTGCATCAATAAATTCATGCAGATGTCAGCATAGAGGGACAAAATTCTTCTCTTTTTCTTTTCTTTTTTATTTTATTTTTAATTTCCCTTAATCATGTAATTTTTTTACCTTTCTAAATGTTGATAGGAGAGCAATTCTGTAAATCCAATTTTGTAATTGATTGGTATAGGGAAACTAAATAAATGAGTGGACATGCTAAACAAGGGGATTCATGTTTTTTTAGTGTAAAAACTTGTAGTCTTTGATCACTCTATGATACTGATGCCTGATAACATGATTTAGGATGCTACTAATAGCACCTACATAATCTCTTTAGAGCTTCCATTTCTTTTTATCCTCACCGATTAATTTTAAATTGTGTAAAAAATTCTTTGAACACTTCTCTTTTGCCCATCTTTCTCTGCCCACTACTACCAGCTCTGGCATCTTTCTCCATTTCCAACAGCTTGCCCTACTCCCTCCTCTTACTCCCTCTTCTTTCACCTGCCTCTCTCTCTTCCACTCTCCTTTTCTCTCTCTCAATCTCTATTCTCTCTATGGAGGGTTGGGGAGAGTGGGAAAGTGGTTGATAATATTTTTAGGAATATCTTCTTGGCTTTTTATTAGTAACCTTATGATGATGTCGATGAGATGGAAATTTGTCTAAATGATAAACAAATTGGTCACAAAATTGTTGGAACTATTAGTCTTGAATTCTTTAGTTGGTGGTCTTCGGTTCTTCAAAACTTAGCAATGATCTTATATATGTAGAACATAAAATTGGTGCTTCAAGTTGTGTTAGTCGCTTTCTTAAAGACAATATTTGCACTCACCAAATAGTATGTAGGAGGTTACAACAAATTCGCCTTTAGTATACAATGAAGCCTGATCTAAGGATCAAGTCTACCGACATTTGTACTGACGACGGTAGATCAGAATACTCTTGATATAATTAAGAAAATCAAGACATTGATAATCAAGTTTGTAGAATTTAATTACCAATAGGAAAAGTATAAACTTGCTTAAGAAACTCTTGATCGAAAACTTTAAATCAAAAGGGGGGGAAGAGAGAGAAAGAGAGAGAATTGTAGGAATGCTCTAAGGATTTTGGAATGATTGAAATGGCTGAATTCACTGCTTATTTATAGACCTTGATGGACTTGATTGAATGGTCATGTCTTTTGATCGCATCTGATCAAATCTGGTTGTTGGATCAACGATCTATGGTATAGATCAATCTCACACCGAATAGATGCCTTGACTGATCGATGCCATCTTAACCGTACGATTGCGCGCATCTCCAATCAGTGGCTATGATCAAACCGCTTCAGATCGGACACGCAACTGTTCGATCGGTTGGTTAACCCATCGCTAACGAACGCCACATCACTACCACGCGGGGCTGACTATATTTCATGTCACCTATGCCATATTAGATCCACGTCATCACTCTAACTTGTCCGATGCAAATAGAAAAGCACCCTCATGGCGCCTTGCGAAGTACAAAGTGCGCCATCAAACACCACATAGCCCATTGCCTATGTCGCGCGTGTGTACATGTGCGGATGGTGCGAAGCACCATCCTTGCGGTGTGAGTACATGCACATTAGCCTCTATCCCATAATTTCATATTCAAAAGAATATTCGATGTAGTACTTATTAAGTGTTCCATATTTTTCTCTCTTTTCAATGTGAGACAAAGTCCCCAAGCTTATTTCAAGCTTTCCAAAGAAAAACAAAGAAAGTTTTGAAAATACCCAAAACCTAAACTATAAATTTTGAAAATCATTTTGAAAATTCGCCAACATTCCCCCACCATTTTTAAAATACCAGATGATGATTCTTGGTTCACTTGGCATCCTTATGCATAGGTGAAGATATCTTACGATTTGAATCATTCACTTAGTGAAGATACCTCAAAGTTAGTCAAGATAGCATAGTAGCCTTGTCTTTGAACTAGCAATCTTATACGACTAACCGGGCATGTCTCACGTACAGTATAAGTTACCCCAAGTATTCAAACAAACCGACACGTGGATTGGCCTTGTGTCTATATCCTGTTTCATGAGCGTCTAGAGTCAAGCCCTTGGACTCATATGAAATTGCATCACCTCCTACACTCACATAGGTAAGCTTACTGAGAGTACCCCTGTAATTTATAATACTCTAACAACTCAATTGTAAGCTTATTAAGAGTTGCTAACTCTTTTTTTGGGCTAACTCATCCTCTCTTTTTTTTCACATTACAGGTACCAAACACTTCAACCTTGGGATGAAAACGAAATAAAACTAAGTGTTTGCAATAACGACATATGGTGTACTTAGGCTCATTGAATTCAAAATGTTTCTTTAAGCGTTGAGTCGAGTTTCCACCAGGAATGATTAAGCCCTGGTTTGGCAACCGTTTTAAAGCTAAATAAGCTCATGCGGACAAAAGTTTGCTAGAAAATCACAAACTACTAAAATTCATACATGTGAGATGTGAGGCACTTGAGAAGGATGGACAATTACCAAACTACCCTATATACACCAATACACATCTCTATGTATTTGCTAGCGTTCCATTTGCAGAAACACACCAAGTAGACGGCGACGAAAAAGAACAAGAGAGGGGAAGAAGACTGCACAACATCGGACGATTGATCCAGGCCAATAGCGCTTCCTCAATGCCTCGACCATTCTTTACTCGTAACATTGTTCCGTGTTTGCATCTCTGGTACACATAACTCGATTTATTTTGGGGTTTTCCTCTCATTGCACAAGATCTTACTTGTTTCTTGTGTGTATGTTCAAAATCCATCGTTGTTCTGTTCGATCAATGCTAAAATGCTTTTGTTGGTGTCAATGGAGGTTTAAACCCGAATGTCTCTATACAGACTGTGTGAACTGTTATTATGGGCACGTGTTTTTTTTTTTTTTTTTTTTTTTGTATTCACTTTCGTTTTTCTTCTCCATGAACTTAACGAAGAACATCATACACCAACAAATACTTTTTTTGTTTTGTCTTTTTTTTTTTTAATTTGTTACCATTTTTTTTTAATTCACGGGAAATGGTTGCTTCCAAATTAATGAAATACTTTCATATTTTTTGTATTCACTTTTGTTTTGCTTCTTGATGAACTCAACAGAGCATTTGAACACCTTTTTTTAAATTTTTTCTTTTAAATGTGTTACCATTTTTTTTTTTTTTTAAACTCACTAGACCTACTGTCCATACAATAGTTGCTTCCAAATTGAGGTTGGATAAGCATTTTGTAAAATAGAGAAGCAAAATATGAACCAATTTTAGAAATTTTTGCAAAACTGTGCCTAATGCAGTAGAAACACAACAGAGCATTTGAACATTTTAAAAAAAAAAAAAAATTCTTTTAAATCTGTTACTAATTTTTTTTTTTTTAACTCACTGGACCTACTGTCCATAAAATGGTTGCTTTTGGATTGAGGTTGGATAAGCATTTTTTAAAATAGAGAAGCAAAATATGAACCAATTTTAGAAATTTTTTGTCCCATGTGCCTAATCCAGCAGAAACACAACAGAGCATTTGAACCTTTTTTTTTTTAATAATTTTTTCTTTTAAATCTGTTACCAATTTTCCTCTTCTTTTTTTTAAATTTTTTTTTTATTTTTACTCACTGGACTTACTATCCATAAAATGGTTGCTTCCGAATTGAGGTTGGATAAGTATTTTTTAAAATAGAGAAGCAAAATATGAACCAATTTTAGAATTTTTTTCTCTACGTTTGCAAAAACACAACAGAGCATTTGAACTTTTGTCATCAGTCAATTATGTAGTCCAGCTGTAATGTGGTGGATGGTTTATGTTGTTTGTTTTCTATATATGGGTTGGATGGAAAACATAATCAATGCAAATATGTCAACTTGAACTGGTTAGCCTTTATTATGAGAGCACATAGACCATGGACATCCATAATGAATGGAATAAGATGGTGTTGGAGAGAGGATAGAGTGCTTCTTCATGTTTATCTTTTCTTGACTTCATTCTCATTTTTCATACTTATCTAAATGGCATTTGTTACTTGTGCCAACTAAATGCATATAGGATCAATCTTTTCTCCACCCTCATCAACCAGCAGTTTCACTCCAATAAGCTCCATTTTGTAGCAGCAATTTACTTTAAGTGGAAAGAGTTTATGCTAAGATCTCCACATATTCCATCCTTGTTTCTGAACAAGAGTTTTACTAACATTTTTAGAACAAATCCTGTAGTAGATAACCATCTCATTACCACACATATGATATATGACAAACACTAAGCATAAAATACAAAAATAATGCCCTAATCCAGAAACACAATGGCTAGCAAGAATCATGAAAATGTATGTATCAATTTAAAGAAGCGTCAAATGACAGATAATAACCTGGAAAAGCGCATTGATGTGGGCTCGAAAGCAATAGGTGGCCATATGTTCCTTCTTTTGTGTGGCCATTACCTGTTACCAGTAATGAGAATAAAACTATAACATACATTTGAAGTTATTCATAAAGTTGTACCATACACTATCTTACACCTTGTCTTCTTCTTCTAGTCATCTATGGTACAAAACAAAGAATGGCTTCTTTCATGTCAACTGGCACATCTACTATATGGCCACGTCGTGTGTGTGCCCGTGGCTATGGTCAATGTATTGTCCAGATTTCCAGATCTCACAAAAATCCAGGACGTGCTTATTGCACATGTCCGAATCCTGTGGTGAGTACACCATTTATTTTCGATGACAAATTTCATTTCATTTAAACTAGTTAACAAATACCTTTGTACATAAATTTTGTTAGTCATGTTTAAGTTGGATTGGTTGGTGCGACGAACCTAGGCGACCGAACACCGACTATGACTTCGCCACACACGACATTGTCATGCACTTGCAGGATGATATCATTCACATTCAACAAACGCTGCTTATCTTGAAAACCATTGTTTCCGTGTTGTGCATTGTCGTTGTAATCTTATTGTTGCGTATGTGAAAATGTTCCAAGTGTCTTGTAGCACCCTAACAAAGCTAGTATTGTAATGACTTATGTTTGTTGTGGACTTGATAGCAATAGCTTTGTGAATGACATGTAATGTAATTATGGTTTGGATCTAGATAACTGTTTCTCTTTACTTTCTCTTATGGTTTGGATCTAGATAACTGTTTCTCTTTACTTTCTCTTAATTTGTTTGATAGAATGTCACAATGCCTAATCTATTTTATTACGCAAATTTATTTGGGTGAGTAATACGCATACATGTATAAGGTACTTATGTTTTAATTTATCAGTTGCATTGTCGTTATGGCTTCCACACGAACTTCACCACGTACCTTTTCCAAAAATAAAGGTGTTGCAAGGGCCCGAGCAATCGTTATTGAGGACAGCCAAAATGTTCACAAAACTATGTGGGATTCTGAATCCATAAGACTTTTCCTAGAGCTTATTACTAATGAGATTCCTGGGGGCAACCGGCCATTCATGGTTTTGAGTAGCACTCGGTATAAGTTGTTAGCGAAGAAGTTTGAAAAAAAAAAAAAAACTGGTAGAAAACATGATGTAAAGCAATTAAAGAACAAGTATGCATGCTGTAGACGCGCCTGAACGTCACGGCTCCGCACTCGAATGGTGCAAAATCCGTTTTGTTCATTAGCTACTACAATTCGGACTCAATGTCACGGTTCTGAATCTAATCTCGCAAAGTGCAATGCAAGATCGATAAATCACCAAAGAGTCCAAATCCGGCAAATCGTTTTGGAAAACTGATTTTTATAAAGAAGTGTCAAACATGGACTGCTTTGCCAGATACAGAGTCGTCACCTAAATGTTTTTGTTTTGGGAAATTTAGAAAACCTTGACTCGTGCCTAAGGCTACGTGTCCGTCATCACCAAAGTTGCATCGACTCGAGAACTTGGGTACGAGAGGGGAAGGTCATGCAATGAGCACCCCCGCTTGCCCGATCAAAAAGATCGGCCTTTACTAAGCATGATATTTTGTTTTTGAAAACACATGTTATTCCGGTTTATTAGCTAGCTTACTACGTGATGCGCACAGCATACAAGTATAGACTAGATCGCCTAAGTTGGAACAAAACATCTCATGTTTGTTTGAAAATGGTTTGAAGGTGTTATTCGCAAGTAGGCTAAGACGTGAATTTGCCACCCTCAAGTGAGCTTAGAAAATATGATTTTGCCACTCTTAAGTGGGCTTAAAACTCGCATTTTGATGAATTGTTCCAATTCAAGCAATCCAACCTTCACCCACAGGCATTCAAACAGTTATATCATTTAAGCAAATAGCCTCATGGCAAGCATGCTGTCATGGCAATCAATAACACACATGCAGGGATGCTAAAGCATAAACACTTACAGTGTAGTCCGAGCCAAAACAGAGCCAAAACAGAGAACTAGTTAGTAATCAATGCATGATCCTAGCTATGTTAAGATGCCTAATGCAACACATGCAAAAATGTAACTAAAATAGGCTCGGCTATTCTAAGACGACATATGAAATGCAACTTGATAACATGCAGTTGAACACGTATTCAAGTAAATGTATTGAAATACAATGCAGTTTGTATGATGCGCCGAGCCCGGTGCATGCAAGACAGATGAATGAATGCAAACATGCAAGCATAAGGATGCTAATCAAAACATGACCTAGAACTAACCATCGTAAGCGGTTAAGTAAAAGGGAGAAAGACGTGGGGTTGGAAGACATTCACACACTCACGCACACTTATTACAAAATTTGCCCTCTCGACGGAGGGTTCGAATGAATAATACAAGGTAGCTACGCTAAGCTATTCTAATTAATCTAATAATCTAATTAGACTAATTATTACAACACTAAATTGGAAATTAGCTATGCTAAGCTAATCAAGAATTTACAACGATGAATTAAATTAGCTAACACATTAACTAATTAATTACAAATTAATTAACTATACAAAGTAGTTAAAATGGCCTCGAGAAGAGGGGCATATGCATGCTCGATCAACTTCGCTCGAAAATCCGTTGCCATGCCTCATGTTGCCTCTGTTTGCACTGTCTTGCACCTCTGAAAATTATGCCAACTTCTGTGATGCTTCTGACCTACCTCATGGACATTCTGAAAGGTCATCGGCCAAGAAGGGTGGCCATCGGCTAGTGGATAATGGTGATCGACCAATTTTGAGACTGATGTTACAGTTTGTTCCTGTGGATGGATCGGACTTGTCCAAGCTCCTCAAGCCCACGTAGAAATGGTCTAGCCCGCCGAGTCACCTGCAAACAAGTTCAACGGGGAACGGGGTAGTCCCCCAGTGAACCCTCCGACGAGCAAGTTAGAAATAGGAGTAGAATGTAGAGAGAGAGATTGGAGATAAAAAGCTTAACCTTCTCCTTGTCTTTAACGTTTGCTTATATCCTTTGGTAATCATTTCGCTGTCTCTTTCGACCTTCCCTTCTCGCCGAAAGTCTATGCTGTAGCTTACCTTGTTCAGGGTAAGGGGATCCTGTTCCGACGGGGAGGCGTTGTCGTAATAAATGCTGTGATGGGCTGCATTAATGGTGATGTGCAGTGGCAATAACTTTGCAGATCTTTGTCTACTGATGTGGCTTGTCCTTCACCTGCCACATGTCTGAATGCCATTGGTTCTTTATGCCATGTTGGATTCCAGCTGTTCTGGACTTCATCGGCTGGGTTATGTATTGGGCTCCGATTGGTGGGCTTGGGTTGTTTGTAGTGGTTCATAGCCTTTGTGGGCCTGTCCATGTCAGTAGTCCCCCATTCCCGAGTGCATCTTCAGTCCAACGAAGGGAATATTTATGAGGAAGATGAGTCCGACCGGGAAGGGCGGCCAAGTTGGTGGACCGAGCGTAAGATGGTCCGACCGTGAAAGGGGGACCGAGCGGGAGGGCCGACCATGAGGTGTGCCGACCGCGAGGGGAGCCGAGTGGAAAGGCCGACCGTGAGGAGGGCTGATCGCGCAAAGGCCGAGAGAAAAGGAAAGCCGTGAGGAGAGCTGACCGCGCGAAGGCCGAGTGGAAGGGCCGACCGTGAGGAGGGGCGACCGCGCGCGAAGGCCGTGTAGAGGGGCACGGGGCTCAAGAGGCGGCGTGTCAAGTGATGATAGGAAGTGGAAAAGACAGGGTAAGGGGAGGAGACAGTGCATCGTGGTCGTACACGTGGCAATATCTTGGGGGGGAGGTTAGGCGTTGGAGCAGAAATGAAGCGATAGGTCATTATGGGCGTTGAAAATGCAGTTTTGGCAGATGATTTGAAAAGTTTTCAAACTGGCGAAAATTAATTGGGATCCTTGGAATACGGGCAAACCGTGGGCTTTTGGCATCATTCGATTCACCTACTTGTTTACGAAAACTCAAAACATCCCAAGTGTTAATTCCTTCGTTGCTCACGATACACCTCTGCAACACTTTTTTAATTTCCTTGCACCTGCGTCAGAAGCGATTCACAAACATACCGTAGAAATGGCCCAAGAAGAAGTTGTGAATGTGAGGGTGGACCCACTGGGTGATGATGACGCAGTGGAGCTAGCGGCGCAGTATAGGACAGAGAGGGTGAGGGAGTCGGTGGTACGATCCCATGGTTCCACCATGATAGCAGCTCCAAAGCCAATCAGCCAGGCGAAACCAGATCATTGGCACACGAAGGCTGACAAATCCACGATTACTGTGGCTGAGTTGGAGGCTATCCACAAAAAATACCAGATCCCTGTGGAAGTAGAGTTATTACTACCGACATCAACGGAAAGGCCGTCTGACGCCAGGCCAGGGGAGTTTTCCCTTTATGAGGAAGCTCTGAAGGGAGGACTGAGGTTGCTACTACCGCAAGTGGTGGTGGATGTGCTCAACCGTCTGGAGGTAGCACCGGGCCAACTAATGCTCAATGCATGGAAGATCTTGCTGGCCTGTGCAAGTGCGTGGCCGAAGGCGAATGGAGGGGAGGCCATGACAGTAGACGAATTCTTTGCATGTTATAAGGCCTCAGGGCAGCAAGAGACGTGGGTCACTCTGCAGGCAGCAGCGGGGAAAGGGTTGGTGGCGGGGCTGTCGTCGTCGATCAAGGGGTGGCGACCACGATGGTTCTACGTGTCTGCTAATGGGGGGTTTGGAGTTCGCACCATTTGGAAAGTACCCATCAGATCTGTGGAGCCAAAACTGGGAGCAGCCGCAAAGGGGAGGGTAAAGGAGTGGAGGGAGAAAGAAGGGGCCAAATGGGACGAGCTCGTTCAGCCGTCTGCATTGTTTGAGGCAGGGTTGGGTCCAAAGCCAAGTAATGGGGACCTCGACCGAGCGGAGTTGGAGGCGAGGAGAAGGGCTCAAGAGGCGGAGGATCAGACCATCCTTGCTAAAGCCCAAAAATTCAAAGAGTCCCAGGCCGACCAACCACCAAAACCGGTTGCAAGGGAGAGGATTCGACCTCGCCCCAAACCCTTGGGAGAGAAAAACTTAGGCGAGTTTGTGCCACGGCCGCCCCCAACAGACCCTTTGAAGGAGAGGTCTTGAAAGGAGATGGAGGTGTTGGGCGTGGAGAAGAAGAAGAAGAGGGTGAGGCAGAGTGAGGAAGAGCCTGTCCACAAGAGGAGGAGGGAGACAAGTGTTAAGGAAACCAGTGCTACCAAGGGGGCTGAGGGGGGAGAAGTGGAGGAGACCCCAAGAAGGGTAGGTGGCCCAGAAGTGGTGGATGTTGCTTCAGAGGTCATGGAAGTGGTACCAGTGGTGGCGGCGGCGATCGCCGCAGGGGTCGCGAGGGCCGCCCCTGAGGGGCAAGGAGAAGATGGGGTAAGTGACCCTGGCTCAAGAAGGGAAGAGCAGCCCCAGAGGGGACCTGCACCCCAAGGAGGGGGAGTCAGTCTGACCACAGCGATCTACCACGCTCGCGCGGTGGCTGGGCGGTTGGAGGGAGAAGAAGGCCCAGCTAGGGCAGGGGCAGACTGCCTGGTGGGGATTGTAGAAGATGCAGCCCTGCGCTCGGCATCCAGATTCAACGAGGCTGAATTGCTGAGGGGGTTATGCTCTGCCCAAATGGAGGTAACCACCTTAGCAGGGGCTCTGCTGAGGAAAGCGGGGGCGGCCAAACTCAAGGCAGATGAGGCCAAGGCCCAGCTTGCGAAGTTGAAGAAGGAGAGTGTAAGTTGGGAGACTGCCCATGCCGATCTGCAAGCGGTCAAGGTGGAACTGGAGAACATACGCCGCCAGGTTGTGTCGTTCGAGTTCCAACTGGCGGGCGAGCAGAAGAAGTTGGATGAGGCCCAAAGAGCCTGCGCCGTCGCGATCGAGCGACATGAAGAGGCCATGAGTAGTAATGAAGAGCTGGTCAGGCAAAAAGATGAGGCAGATGTCAAAATTGGCGATCTGCAGAAGGAACTGGAGGGCGAGCGTGCCAAGGCAGTGGAGGAGAGGGGGAGGCTTCAGAAGGAGTTGGAAGCAGAGAGAGCGGAGGCGACGGCGGAGAAGGAGAGCCTGAAGAAGGAATTGGAGGAGGAAAGGGCAAAGGCTGCGTCTGAAAGGGCGACCCTGCAGAAAGAGCTGGACGAAGAGAGGGCGAAGGCAGCCTCTGAGAGGGCGGCTTATCCCGATCTGTGCGTCGCAGCAGTGGAGCAATTCAAAGGGTCTGCTGAATTTCAGACGGCAGTTGATGCCGCGGTCGCCAGCAGCCTGGCTAAGCAAGAATCTGGGGGGGGCGGGTCCATCGAGGACGACTGCTGGAGGCAGAATTGAAGCAGAAGTTATTGAGAGCTTCCAGCAGTCAGACTTCTATAAGCACGAAATGGCTGAGTACTGGGACAGTGGCTGGAAAATGTTCAAACGTAGAGCTAAAGAGCTGTTCCTAGACTTAGACCTTAGTAGTGTAACAATTGGCGAAGTCGATGTGGCCCAAACCCTCCTGGATGAGGGCATTGA